>CAIGRB010003464.1:0-12266 GCA_903798255.1 Fraxinus quadrangulata | reverse complement strand
AATAAAAACTAAAAATATTTTTTATTAAAACCTTTGTTTTAGACCATTTTTGGAGGAATTGTGTTTTGGAATAGTTAGATGTGGCAAACGAGCCGAGCGATTCGTCGGCTCGTCAAAATACGCCTCGTGAGCCGCTCGGGCTCGTCTTTTAGCTCTAGCCGAGTGAGTTGGCTCGTTAGGCGAGCGTAAAAAAAACGAGTGGCTCGTGGGCTCATCTAAGTTGAAGGGTTAAATTTAAAAAAAAAAAAAAAAGAAGCTCGGCTCGGCCCACGAGCCACGAGGGTCGAGCCGAGCTCGGGTATTTGTAACAAGCCGAGCTCGAGTCGAGCTCGAGGGTATATGGGCCAAGTCGAGCTTGGCTCGACCCATTGCCACCGCTAGGAATAGTGATTTTTTGAAAATGTGTGGTTACAAAAATATGAATTTTTTTTTGGGTTTACATGTAAAATTATTGTATGGGAGAATGTGATTAAAAATGAGTTTTGAAAAAAATTATTTCTAAGAAAAATATGGATCAAACATGGAGTAACTAAGATAATTTCTTTTCATTTACTGTTCAATTTTAACACAACAAGTAGACGCTATCTTCATTAGGCACTCACCCAGTCCATATAGCGTTGATGCGAGGTAGTCCTTCATCGGAATCATATCACTGAGTTTTTCAACATTTTTATCCACCTTTGCAACAAATAATGCAATGTATTACTCCAAGTGGTAAAAGGGGAAGGTGGAAAAAATTTCAGCTTTGCTTGAGGTTGCAACGTCAAGGGTTCGAATACTAAAATATGGATTTGGCCTTTGACTAAGTGCAAGTGTACAAGCAACCTTCCACTCTATACTTTGGAGCCATAACATGCGATGTACCTCATTCACCAAGGCCCAGGGCAGGGCAGGTGGGGGTCATCTGGAATGCGGTTCATCCTTTTTTTTTAATAATGCAATGTATTACACGTTGAAAAAATTTAAGAGGAGTAGATGGAGAATGGAAACAAGAATAAATAAAATGAAGAATACTAAAATGAGGTTCGAAAAACTAAATGATATGCTTTTCTAAAAACGATATTTGTCTCCACTTGTGTTACTTTTTGAATTTTTGACAAATAGTTTAGAAGATATGACAAGTCTTTAAGGAAGAAATATTAAAACACAAGTGATTCTTCCAAAATAACTTGATAAAATAACTTTAAGAAATTTGAATTAGGTATTTTAAAAATTAGAATAACTTAAATGATGTTTTTCTTATATTTAGAAATTGAAATCTATCACCTATTTATAGATTTTCATTCATACACTATGAATAGGTTTCAACAATTGAACAAAAGTAACAACACCAGAAATCAAACTTGAAACTAGCCTAACAGTTATTTTTTTGAACTAAGCCTTCACATGGTTATGAACCATGCAAATGTATGGTTTAAACGAATTAGCATTGGGTATTCAATAAATGTCATGCACACACATGGTATATTCCCATGCATACGCATGGTCACCTTCACCAACAATCCATTTTAAGGCTCAATATTGAAAAATTATAAACAATTACAACCATCCCCAACTTATTCAAAAATTATATAGATCACAAATTCAAACTAGCAACACTTATGCAAAATGTTCAGATATGTTTCGATTTGAATCTAATCAGAATGTAATTTCCATAAACTATCTTCGAAATTTCAGGTAGTATTATAGCTTTAAATTAGTTATTTTTGGTGTGATACCAGTGAAAATATACACACGTGTTTTATTTTTCACAACTACATCAAACTCATTTAATGCTATTATGACCTTAAGCTTATCTTATTTGTTGGATTTTTAAGAGATGTTTCTTCAACTCTCTATTGGGGCGACACTACATTGAAGTTCATACATGTGAAATTCTTTCAATATCTATGTTACTTTTAGATATGCTTGTACCCGTACAAAACTCCATTAAAAGTTTTTTAAATTCAACCCTCCAAATGTAACAACCAACACTTTATCAAGGATATGGTTTTAAATTATAGTGATAAATCCACTTACCAAATGACTTCTTTTTACCATTTGAACCTAGATATACTTATTTAGCATAGTTAGGTAGCATTGCTATCATTAGTGGATCTTTTAATCAAGGAGTATCAATCACATCATTCTCGATGTTGATCTTACTAATTCTCTTGTAAGAGGTTTAATTGACGGATTATCTAAGTTCTCACTAGATTTTACACATTTGAGAGATTACTCCATGTTTAATTAATTTTCTCAAATATTCACGTTTTAGACTCATATATCTAAAATTTTCATTATATGCTTCACTATATGCTCGAGCTAAGGTGGCTTACTATAATATAAGATAGGTATTGAAGAAATATCCTTTGCACCCAAAAGAATTTCATAAGGAAGATTGCTAAGCCACTACCTTTTTTCCCTGTTTCGGCCAATGCTACAAAATCGGACTCCATTGTTGAGTGTGTAATGTATGTTTTTTCTTAGACTTTCAAGAAAATGCACCTCCTCCAAGAGTAAACACCCAACCTGAAGCAGATTTGTTTTCTCATGTACTTGATATCCAACTAGCATCAGTATATCCTTCTTAAATTGTCGGGAACTTTGAATATTGTAGTCCAATGTTTTTTATTTTCTTTAGGCAACCAAGAACCCTTACAATGTTCTAGACTTGGATTGCTAGTAAACGTACTGAGTTTACTAATAGCAAATACAACGTCCGGTCTTATACGTTGTACCGCGTACATAAGACTTCCAATTGCACTTACATACTAAGTTTGTACTATCACTCTTCCATCGTTCTTTGTTAATTTAATACTTGAATTCAGCAGGGTATTTGCCTCTTTAATGTTCAAATGTTTGAACTTATTTATTACATTCTCAATATAATGTGATTAACTTAATGAATAATCGCTACTATCCTTTTTAACTTTGATAATATCAACTTGTCTAAGATCCTTCATTTTGAACGTAGAAGGTAGAAACTTTTTTTTAATTACTTTCATGTTATTATTAATAATTAATATATCACCAATATAGAGATACATAAATAGGACAATATTATAACATACTCTAGTTTACAAACATTTATCAATCAAGTCATGAACAAAATCATATGACATAATAGTATAATGAAATTTCTTATGTCATTTTTTAGGTGCTTGTTTTGTTCCATATAAAGATTTAACTAACTTGCTTATTTTATGTTTATTTTCTGGTAGAATGAATCTTTCTAGTTGTTTATAATAGTCCAAGAATAACTAACTAAGATGGGGTAAATTTGTTTTTAAAATTTTTTCGAAAAATTAATCTAAATTCAAGTAAGTAAAGATTAAATATATTAATTCAAATAATAAGTACAACTATTAAAGCGATAAGTAAAAGGGAGAGATGATACAAACAATATAATTATGGAGGTTCGATATAAAGCAATGATCTACGTCATCTGTTACCAAACTCTCTGACACGAACAAGGCCTTTTCACTATGTTGATTGATTTATTGTGCAATACAATCCTTTACAACGATTTCGGTGACTCACAAATAAGGAACACCGATCCTTATAAAATGTTGAGTTTTACGGGACCTCAATACGACCCACTATTGAACTTTTACGGGACCTCAATATGATCCATATTGCGACTTACAATAAGGAGTATCGATCCTTATACAATGTTGATTTTTAAGAGACTTTAACATGACCCGCAATTTATCAAAGTGATTTTACAATGTAATACATCTCTTGATAAATAATATAAATAAATTAAGTATTAATAGAGGCTAATACTTCAATTAATAGTAATAAATGACAGCTCAGGTGTTAGAAGAAAAACTTTGATGAATATGACAATAAAAAAATAGATTCAATCAATCAAAGTGTTTCAATAAGAAGACGAACAAGAAATAAATGCAATGTAGGTTAAAAAATATTCTTAAAATATATATTTCTCTTAATGAATAATTGTAATAAATTAAGTACTAAGAGAAAAATGAGAAACTTTGATAAATATGATGATTTTACAAGTTTGATTCAATTAATCAAAGTTTTCAATTTGAAGAAGTAGAAAACTTTATGCAATGTAAGTGCAAATTTTTTTGATAAGTGTAATTTTTACACTTATTCGGGACCTAAATAACGACATTTGATAGTTCTTTTGATAAAATATATTCTAAATTGTTGTATTTAATGTTTAATAGGTAAAANTATATATATATATATATATATATATATATATATATATATATATATATATATATATATATATATATATATATATATATATATATATATATATATATATATATATATATATATATATATATATATATATATATATATATATATATATATATATATATATATATATATATATATATATATATATATATATATATATATATATATATATATATATATATATATATATATATATATATATATATATATATATATATATATATATATATATATATATATATATATATATATATATATATATATATATATATATATATATATATATATATATATATATATATATATATATATATATATATATATATATATATATATATATATATATATATATATATATATATATATATATATATATATATATATATATATATATATATATATATATATATATATAGGTATTTGATTATATATATATATATATATATATATATATATACACACACACACACACACAGAGGAAGAAGAAGAAGAAAAGGAGGAACACACAGGAATAAGAAGAAAAGGAGGCCAAACACGCAGAGAAGAGGTGAGTGACTGAAGCAAAAGAAAAAAGAAAAAAAGGCAGACAGAATTTGAAGATATTCACACAGAAATGGGCAGCCTTGGATATATTTATATAGATATACATACAAGAGAAAGTCAAGGCAGAAAACATATACACAGTGAGAGAATTGATCAATTGAGGCTATATTAATTATATATACACACGGCACGCAGAAAGCCGAATCACGCAGGGGCTGGAGAAATAAGGGCAGCTTCAATTAATTTCAATTTTATTCACATTTCGTCAATTTTCGGTGATATCTTTCCACTTTTACATGTTTAATTTCAGTATTATGCTAGACTAGATTTTTACATTGATAAGATAGTGATGAACCCTTGTTTTGAATGTTTTAGTATTAATTAATTATTTTGACGTTAATTTGTTTGAATGCGTGGATATTTATTATGGTTTAATTTGCTTCTTAATTAATTGGCCATTAATTAATTTCTTTGTAGATTTTATTATCATCGAGAGAGGTAAAAAAATTGATAGCACGTAGTAATAAATATTGTGAGGTTCGATAAAGGATAGAGATATACCTTCATACTTCGTATGATTTATTTTAGATGTTCTAACTCGTTTAATACTTTCTTACATGTTGATATCTTTTATAGAGATATGAAAATGTCACATATAGAATTAGATTTAATTGCTATCGAGAGAAGTTTTTAAATAAATTTGGAACTTCTACCAAATTACATGATAACATACTGTCACCTTAATTGTTATACTAAAAATAGATTAATAAGGAGGATTCTATATCTTAGCAATGCTTTTACATATTTGAAATCAGAATACTTAAATTGTTTTCTAATTTAATCGATAGTTTAGATATTAAAATAGAAACCTCTAACCCTATTTGCTATTCGATTAAGATTACTATTAATTATAACTCAACAAAACACGTAGTTCTCGTGGGTTCGACACTCTACACACTACTATATTACTTGATCACGATCCCGTTCACTTGCGAAAAATCAAACAATCAAATATTTGGTGCCCAGGGACTACTGTGTTTGATACGTGTAATTAGTTTTAGCTTTAATCTGAATTTTACTAATTTATTTAGTTTATTAAAAAAAATTTGTGTTTCCACTTACTTTTTTCGAGAATGTGTATAAGAAGTTCGAGAATCAATGATCTTGCTCAATTTGACCCGGAGATCGAACAAACATTCAACATTCGAAAAAGATAACAGTTGGAAACACACCAAAAACAAAAAGAGAGAGATATGGCAGAGGGAAATCTGAACCAAAAAGTCATATGGGCTAATCTGGAAGCAGTACAATCGAATGTGGCTGCAGCTAATGAAAATGTAAAGCTGATGGGGGAGTATATAGTTCCACCGGTTGTGGAAAGCCAATCGAGCATAGTATATCCGGCGTTTGGTCAAGCAAATTTTTACCTACGGATTGATGTGATCAACATGTTTCAAAACGCGCTGCAATTTTTTGGAAGAGCATCAGAAAATCCCAATGCTCATATATAAAGATTTCTGGACATGTGTACAACTATCGAGTATCCAGGGGTGTCCAGCGAAGCAATCAGACTGAGACTTTTTCCATACACGTTAAGAGACTCTGCCAGAGAGCGGTTAAACACTTGTCTACCTTAGAGCATCACTACATGGAATCAATTGAGTCAAAAATTCCTTAGCAAATATTTTCCACCTAAAAGGATTGCAAAGCTAAGGGACGAGATTACAACATTTCAACAACTAAACTCGGAATGCTATTCGGATGTTTGGGAATGATACAAAGGTTTACTCCGCTAATGCCCACAACACGGATTGCAGAAATGGCTTCAGGTGCAGTACTTTTTCATTGGTTTGAATCCGATAAGCAAGGCTAACGTAGACTCAACATGCGATGGTTCTATCATAAAAAGAACCGTGGATCAAGCCTATCAAATCATGGAGGATCTGGCATTTACTAGTGGACTTTGGCCTACTGAAAGAACAAGTGGAAAGAGAGCTGCTGGGGTATTCAAAGTTAATTTTTTGAAAGCAATTTCAGTACAATTAGCATCACTGGCACGTAAGGTGGATCAAATGAACGTAACCTAGACAATATGACTGAAATGCAAACATCTTGGAAGGAACCACGAGAGTGTTGATTGTAATTTAGGATCTCCTTTTGTTCAGACAATGGAGGATGTGAACTACGCTAAAAAATTTTAAAGGCAGCAACACAATCCAAATCCTAACACCTATTACCCAGGCTGGAGAAACCACCCAAATTTTCAGTGGAGCAACAACTAGGGTGCTCAAACCGTACCACAGTAAATTGCACAGGCAGGTTTTTCGCAGAATGAGAAGAAATCTTCATTAGAAGATATCGTGATAAAGTTGGCGAAAATATCTACTCAACACATGCAACGCACTCATAAGAGCTTGCAAGTTCAGGGGCAGATAGCAAGGACACTTTCAGATGGAACAGATAGCAAAGACACTTTCATAGAGACTACTAGGAACATTGCCTAGTGACACCGAAACAAATTCTAAGGAGTAATGCATGGCTATAACTACTCGCAGTGGGGTGCGATTACCTGAGATAAATGTAAAAGACCAATTGCTATGGAAGAGAAGGCATCCACCCCGGCCAAGACTCAACCGAAGAAATCTGAACAGTACAAAGAGCAAGAAAAAGAAGTAGATGATCAAAAGGTTAATGTAACAGCTCTTGCCAAAAAAAAATCATTCAACCACTCCCATTCCCACATAGGCTATAGAAGCACAAGCTGGATAAGCATTTTTCGAAGTCCCTTGAGGTATTCAAAAAGCTGCATATCAATATACCATTTGTAGATGCACTTGCACAAATGCTCAGCTACGTAAAATTCATGAACGAGATACTTACAAACAAGAAGAAGTTGGAGGATTTGGGAATGGTTACGCTGAATGAAGAATGCAGTGCTATCTTACAAAATAAGCTACCACCTAAACTAAAGGATCCAGGGAGTTTTACTATCCCTTGTACCATTGGTAAAATGATATTTGATAAGGTTCTTTGTGATTTAGGTGCTAGTATTAACCTTATGCCGTACTCTATTTTTAGGAAACTAAACTTAGGAGAGGCAAAGGCAACATCGATCTCTTTGCAGCTAGCAGACACGTCCGTAAAATTTTCAAGAGGAATTATCGAAGATTTACTGGTGAAGGTAGATAAATTTATTTACCCGGCAGATTTCGTCATTTTGGACATGGTTGAGGAGGACAAGGACGTGCCATTGATATTGGAAAGACCATTCCTCGCAACATGTCAGGCCTTAATAGATGTTCAGAAGGGACAATTGATGCTACGATTGAATGATGAGTAGGTAACATTCAACGTTTTCAGTGCAATCAAGTATCCTACTGAATCAGACAGTCGTCTGCGCATTGATATGGTAGATTTAGCTATGGAGAAGACTTTTAATCTTGAGCACCCTCAAGACCACTTGGAGAATCTTCTTGTAGTTGAAGAAATAAGCCAGATCGCCTACATTGTAAAGTCTACGCCGCCCATCAGAAGAAGACATTTTAAGGAACTTGGTGAAGGACCTAGTAAACCACTATCTTCTATTCAGAAAGCACCAAATCTTGAGCTCAAGCAACTGCCATCACATCTGAAATATGCTTACTTAGGAGAGTCATTTACACTCTCTGTAATTATTGCAAATAGGATGACCAAGTTGGAAGAGCAGAGACTACTAAGAGTTTTGAGAGAACATAAAATAGCTATTGGGTGGTTTATAGCGACATCAGATGAATTAACCCATCGATATGCATGCACAAAATCTTGATGGAAGAAGAGTATAAGCCAACAGTGGAAAATCAGCGCAGATTGAATCTCACCATGAAGGACGTTGTGCGAACAGAGGTATTAAAGCTCCTTGATGCAGACATCATATATCTAATCTCTGATAGCAAGTGGATTAGTCCGATTCATGTTGTGCCAAATAAAGGAGAGATTACAGTGGTAAAGAATGAGAATAATGAGTTGGTACCGACAATGCCAATCACGGGATGGAAAGTGTATATATACTACATGAAGTTAAATAATGCAACTCGAAAAGATCACTTTCCCTTACCCTTCATTGACCAGATGTTGGAACGACTTGCGGGACATTCACATTATTGCTACTTAGATGGGTACTCAGGCTATAATCAAATTGCAATAGCTCTAGAGGATCAGGAGAAGACTACATTTACGTGCCCCTATGGTACCTTTGCATATAAAAGAATGTCATTTGGGTTATGTAATGCTCCAACCACATTTCAGCGATGCACGATGGCCATCTTTCCTGATATGGTAGAGAAAATCATTGAAGTCTTTATAGATGACTTTTCGGTGTTTGGTTCATCATTTGAGAGTTGCCTATCAAATTTGGGAATGGTTTTACGGCGATGTGAGGAAACAAATTTGGTGTTAAATTTGGAGAAGTGTCACTTCATGGTGCAAGAAGGTATAGTACTAGGGCATGGAATTTCAACAAATGGTATCAATGTAGATAAAGTAAAGATTCAGGTGATAGAAAAACTACATCCACCAACTTCAGTTAATGGAGTACGTAGTTTCCTCGGCCATGCAGGGTTCTATAGGAGGTTTATCAATGATTTCTCCAAAATCACCAAACCACTGTGCAGCCTACTTGAAAATGATACATCATTTAATTTTTCTGATGAGTGTCTAGCATCTTTCAACACTCTTAAAGAAAAGTTAATTTCAGCACCAGTTATAGATGCACCAAACTGGGAACTCCTATTTGAGTTGATGTGCGATGCCAGTGACAATGTAGTAGGGACAGTACTTGGTCAAAGAAAGGATAAAATTCTCCACGTCATCTACTATGCGAGCAAGACTTTGATAGATGCACAGCTGAATTATGCCACCACTAGAACAAGAGCTGCTAGCCATTGTGTTTGCTTTCGATAAATTCAGATCATACCTCATGGGACAGAAGGTAATTGTCTACACAGATCATGCAACTTTGGAATATTTAATATCTAAGAAGGATGCGAAGCCTAGGCTGATTCGGTGGATACTTATTCTTCAAGAGTTTGAATTGGAGATTTGAAACAAGGAAGACAGTGAAAATGTGGTAGCAGACCACGTTTCAAGGCTTGAACAGGCAGAACACAATGATGAGGGCAGTGTAAATGATTCTTTCCTAGATGAGCGTATCTTTGCTGTTGACTGTGGGCCATGATATGCAGATATAGTGAATTACTTGATGTGTAATGTGCTTTCACCTGAGTTCACACATCACCAGAGGAAGAAGTTCTATTCGGAGTTGAAATAATATTAATGGGAGGATCCCATATTATACAGGAGAGGTGCTGATCAGATAATTCGAAGATGTGTACCAAATGAGGAGGTCTCTCGAATTCTGGAGCGTTGTCACTCTTCAGCTTATGCGGGCATTTTGGATCTTCGAAGACATTAGTGAAAGTTCTACAATCAGGATTTTATTGGCCCTCATTGTTTAAGGATGCTAATGAATTTGTATAACATTGTGATCAATGCCAACGTATAAGGACTATCTCCAAAAGGCATGAGATGCCTTTGAATTCAATTCTAGAAGTGGAATTATTCGATGTTTGGGGAATAGATTTCATGGGACCATTCTCATCCTCTTACAACAATCAGTACGTTTTGGTGGCAGTTGACTATGTATCGAAATGGGTAGAAGTAGTAGCAGTACCAATTAATGATGCTCGAGTGGTTGTCAATTTTTTGAAGAAAAACATATTCTCGCATTTTGGCACCCCTAGAACCATTATTAGTGATGAGGGTAAACACTTCTATAACAAGCTTTTGGAGTCAGTATTGGTAAAATATGGGGTGAAACATCGGGTTGCTATACCTTACCATCCCCAAACAAGTGGTCAGGTAGAAATATCAAATAGATAGCTGAAGAGAATACTGGAGATGACTGTTAATGGCTCGAGGACTGATTGGTCAAAGAAGCTTGATAATGCATTGTGGGCATATCGGACTGTTTACAAAATACCAATTGGGATGTCACCATATTGCCTTGTGTTTGGGAAAGCTTGTCACCTTCCAGTGGAGTTGGAGCATCGAGCGTATTGGGCAGTAAAGCAGCTGAACATGGACATGACATCAGCTAAAGAAAAGATGATATTACAACTAAATGAATTAGATGAATTTCGAATGGATGATTTTGAGAATGGAAAGCTTTATAAGGAAATGACAAGGAGACCACATGATAAATACATCCAGAGTCGTGAGTTCACTCTAGGCTAAAAAGTTCTATCGTTCAATTCTAGGTTGAAACTTTTCCCTAGGAAACTGCGCTCCAGGTGGTCTGGACCATTCACAGTTGTTCAAGTCTTTCCACATGGGGTAGTTGAGGTGACTCATGCGATAAAAGATAATTTCAAGGTAAATGGGCAACGTTTGAAAGCATTTTGGGCATCGATTTTGATAAAGAGAAGTCATTCATCCAACTCCACACCCCAAAATGATCAAGCTGTCAAGTCTAGCTAAAGACTATAAATTCAGTGCTTATTGGGAGGCAACCCAGTTTTATAATCTCATTATTTATTTTATTTTTCGTAGTGCATTGCGTGTAGTTTTATTCTTGATTAATAGGTTGCAATAGTTATATACATGCTTCAATTTATAGGGTATCATCATCTTGACACGTTTTCCCTTTGGCCATTGCATTTATTGTTGGTTGTTTCGAGTGTTTGGGTTAAGTAACATACATTTTAGGTTATTTGATCTTTATTGTTTGATTTGACCGCAATGTGCAAGAACATGACGTCGCGAAATACTCAAACCAACACAAACCAAGGGGAAAGCATGATAGACAAGATTGTCCAGCCGTAACACATAATACCTCATACTTTCAACAGAAACGATCGAGGGAGTACCTTCTTCCTTTTCTTTCCCTGTCGCCTTATATTCTTACTTATATTTTATGACATCGAGGACAATGTCGGTTCTAAGCTATGGGATGGGAAAAATTTTGAGTTTTTACTTTTTTTTTTTTGTGTTTTTGAGTGTTTGTTTTCGTTATTGCTTTATGATATAATACAAAAAAAAAAAAACATAAAAATTTGAAAATTTTCAAAAAAAATAAAAAAAATTAAAATTTTCTTATTTTAGGCTGTGTGCTTGTGTGAGTTAGATAGTCTGGCGACAATGATGATTAAATTTGAAATTTGGTGTTGATTTATGAACTGTGGATATGTTGCAAACTAGACTGATTGAGATATAACCTTACAAAATTTGATATTATATGTGTACTAGAATTAAGTTGGACGTTGTGATGCTACGAATTGATTCATATAATTGATAGGTTGATATAGTTGGACATAGATGCTTTACCAAAATCATACTAAATTATTTATCTTTAGATCAAATTTAGCACAGTTGGGGGTGATTTTGCTGTTGTAGGAAGATGCATATGTGGACAGGGATTTCATGTGTGAAAACTTTTGTGTAGATTGTTTTAGATTAACGAGATAAAATTG
>CAIGRB010003460.1:51750-64171 GCA_903798255.1 Fraxinus quadrangulata | reverse complement strand
CGACGGCGTTGTTTCCCCTTCCTCCCGTTTTCTTCCCCTTCTCTTCCTCCTCCTCTTCTTCTTCTTCTTCTTACTCTTCCTCTTCTATTGATTCTACATCACTGTTACAATCACAACATATGAATATCATGTTTTTTGCTACTATACAAATGCACATTAATTTCTTAGCTTGCTGTGATATATTTGTTCTTGCTGTCACGTCTTCTATGTACAGGTGGAAAGGAGGGAGAAATGTCAAATTGGAAGGCTCAGATCATGTTCCTGTCTATATGAGCTTGGTCGAGATCTCCAATATTCAACCCCATAATACTCCCCCATTATCTACTAGATACTGTCCCCAGGTCTACGGATGTCAGCAGACTCTAGGTGCGAGTCCCTTATTGTTTGGATAATATATGTATGTGTCTCTCTGTGTGTGTGTGTGATCCCAAACATATTTTGAATGTACATTTTATACTGGCCTTCCTGTACATCATTTATTGGTTGACTTGGCATGAGTATTTTAATAGCCGTCAAAAAATTGTTTATTGGTGTATTTGTCCAATAATATTAATGGTTCAACCTTAATGATATTACATTGCAAAATTACCGAAGACTGGATGTTTATAATAGGAAAAGCAATTAGGAAGTATTTTTATGAATTTTACTATATTTCCTTGTTTAGTTAAGATTTCAACTATAAATAGGAGTAGGACTTTTGTATTACACACACTTTGGCAATGAATAAATGTATAAAATTCTTTCTCTCTACTTGTCTTCCCCTTTCTCTTCTCCTCTCTTTCACCTACAACTCTAGTAGTTCGATTGCATCCGTTGTCAATTATCTTTTGACGTGTTACACCACATGATCAATTTCATGGATTTGACTTTGAACGTATCAAGTAAACAGAAGTGAGATTTTCTATTAAGCAGTGTTGGGAAAGAATAATGAAAGGAAAATTTCATTTTAGGTGGACTATCAATAATTTGTGATGTCCAAAAATGAAATGAAGCCCGTTAATTTGGAGTGGAGGGAATAATTTTGTTGGATTAACTTGGCATTTATTACATTTGGGAATATCTTACACATGTTCTGTTCTTCATCCATAGTCAACTAAACTTATGGATCAACTAGAATTTTACAAACATTAATTTAACCAACCTGAGGCTCAATTTTCTATAAATGATAAAAATACCTCTGAACTATGGAGTGTAGCGTAGCATAACATTTTTGGCAAAACTGAATAATGGTAGCAACCATTGAAGAAGGTTAATCAAGGACAGAAAATGAGATAAAGTGAAAACAAAAGAGTCTGCATTTTGATTCTCTTTTTATGTTATGTAATATTGTTTCCCCACCAAAAGCATGGAGTCTTGTTGTTTTCCAGAAAGGCCATGAATAGGTTGATCTGCAGTTAAAGGAGGTCAAATAATTGGCATAAGGATATATTTTATGCAGTTTAGAAGTTGTTAGTTGAGTACTTAAAGATTGTTATTTCCAATTAAGTGTAAAGTCATGGAAAGTCTATAAATATGGCTGTAAACTTCCATTTCAGGTTGGGGAAATGGGGAAGAAATGAAAATGAGCTTTGCAGCAATTAGAGTTCTATTTTGGGTTTGTGAGATGCCCACCAGCTGTAGGCATGATGTGTAAGGCTTCTAGGAGATTTCTTAGTTTATTTTCTTGTTTCCATCTGATATTCCAAACGATTTCTTTCTGCAACTTACGCGGAACCTAAGTCACTACTAGTCTCTGAATTTTTAGAATTTACATATTGGTCCCTGAACTTTGGCCAGTCTTTTATTTAGGTTCCTAAATATTTGGGTTTGAATAATTTGGCCGTATATTCGATATTAATGGGTAGCACTTAGGTACGGGGCCTGATAGTGGTGGCCGAAACACTATTATTCCCAAGAAAAAATATCTAGACATCCTTGTAAAATTTTCTAGAATCAGTTAATGACTGGCTAGTTGGCAAATGTTCTCTTAAAGAAGGGAATGGTTAGCCATGAAGCAAATCATTCATGAAGACCGAAAATCTTCAAATTGTCTTCTAATTTGGACCCACTGCCCTCTATAACTGAAGCTACCTTGTGAGTCCTCAAAACAGTTCATAGTGGATAACCAAAAGTAGATTTGAACTGCTGGAGATTACATAGGCACAAGATGAAGTAGTAAAGATGAGAGTTTGTTGGGGCTGATAGAATTTTGAAACAGGAGCAGACTACTGTGTAGCCAAAGCTTGTGTTGTTGCATGAAAAACACAGAAAATAAATATTTCAACTTAAGAAGCCACAGTTGGATGAGGAATAAGTTGAAATGAGGTCCAATTCTCTCAAAGATATTGACATTGTTTTCTTGATTTTAGATGAGTCTTGTGATATGAAAACTGGTCCTTCATTTATTTATTGTTATTTCAACATGGGGTACAACTAATGGTTTAGCTTTTGTCACACAAAAATGACATTTCCTGTTATTAACAAGTTCATTGTCCTCATTGTGTATCTTGATTAAATGGATCGTTTCTTTGTGGATTCCCATACGTAGCTTTTGTAGCCGTGTAACTTGAATTCAACATTGGATTTCTTATCTCATGTGTTTTCCATTCTTTGGTTATGCATGGAAAGATAGAAATAAAATGATTAGAGTTTTAGGTATAACTTAACCTAGTAGAGTCTAGGTGCCTTTGAGAATTGAATCAAATAAGCCCTTCAATTCAGAGGCAGAGTAACGCCACGATAAGGCATAAGTTATCGGTTCAAATCCGATGAGGAGAATTCTGATAAACTTAGTACTTATTTGCTTAAAATAAAATAATTGAACTTAATTTGCTCTACTTGATTGAATTTTCATTGAAAGGAAAGAAATCATGGAGTTTAAATAAATCACTCACAGCGATTTAATCCATATATTCCTTATCCACTGTAACACCTGTATCTCAAGCACAGGTTTATGTTCAGCCTCAATGTGAAAAAGAAAACAGAACATCTTCTCATACCAAGAACTACAAAATTACCCCCTTCACACACTTCTAAAACTTGAGGCTAGTTTCTCTATTGTAGGGTTTGATGCTGAGGCAAAAGAACATATACAAGAAAGCTTCAATAGATCTGTCAAGACTAAATTATATCACATCTCCAATTAACAAGTGTAAAGAAAAGTAGACGTATGTTTATAGACTCCAAAAAATTAGTGTTAGGAGATAGGCTCTTTATAAGCAATCTAATTTAATGAACAAAATAAACCTATTCTGGACATTAAGACCATCAAATCATAACATGAACCAACCAACCAAAGGCTCAACTTGAACCATATCCTGAATAATTCTAGAAAGTACAGAGATGTAGACGTAGAAAGCACCCGAAAACACTTGATTTAGAGTATCAAACTAACAAGTGAATGTCTTCAATGTTCAATTCACTGATTTGATTCAATTCCCTAAATTGTCCCTTTCTTTGATTTTGCTTTTCCTGGAGCTTATTGTAGCCTGCATCAATTGATGGCATTAAAAAGAATAAATAGAAAAGAATACATTGACGGGAACACATCGCTAAATGGAAAATTGGAAGCAACTAAGCAAGATTCTGAACAGTTTAGGAAATCAAATATAGATCATTAGAAATTTTGCACGGACCCAGCACATTTGAGAGTTAGATTCAAGCTTCAGAGTTGGAGTTCAGTTCTATCTTCACTGGCATTCTTAAGTTCTCTTGCATTTACTTGTAACAGGTTGAGTGTTGAGAGTTTTCGATATTCAATTTCTTCTATTAATTAAGTCTTGTATCAGCTTGTGTTGCAAGTAGTATTTAAATTCCTTTACCAGTTCCTAGTCCAAACTTGTAAATTTGTTCTAGTTAATAAATTTTAAATACATTTCAACGTTCTTGTTTTATTTTGTAATTATTCAACTAATTTTAATTTCTCATATTATTTTTTACTTTGATTACTTTGTTAATTTTATTGAATTTAATTTGCACAATCTACAGACATTGTTCCAACTATAATTCTTGTCTTCTGAGTTCTTCTCGTAGCTTTGTTTTCTATCATAACCCAATGGTTCCAAACAGTAGCTTTAACTATTTTATTAACATGATAATCTTCTAGAAGTTCACTTCTTGGAAAGGAAAATGATTGGCAATTTTTTAAAATATTGTAGTTAATAGGGTGATTTTTCATATTTCATTATAGGTCTTGATCAATATATAACCAAGCAAAGCTGTAATTTTTTCTTTAAAGAAGTGATCCAATCACTTCAAATAGTAAGAATTTCCATCAATTAATCTATGGCCAAACTCATCTCTCTACACTAACTCCCAAATTGGTGTTCTATGTATGAAGTTACCACATTCCTTATCTTCTTAATCGCTCAAAAATCTGCAGTAAGTGCATGGACTAATGAGAGCCAACTAGTTTTGTGTCAACATCAAGCATGCTGCTGACCCCTCCCCTCTCTCATCTATCATGTGCTTAACTTTGACCATAAGTATTATCTGCTGGATTGTGGCAGCATGTTACTTTTTGCCAGTGAACTGTTTGCTTTCTCATCATTGCTATGGAGTAGTGAGGCAATGTTTATCGGCTCTATCTTTTAGTATTAACTTTCTTTACTTGGTCTTTGTACAGGAGTAAAATTTGTTGTATCTTTTGAATATGATTTTATTTGAGGCCTTCCTAATATTTTTCCCTTAGTTTTTACGTGAAGCTGTTCTAACTATTATATTTTTCATCCATATGCTGTGATTTGACAGTGTCAATGTTAGTTAAAAGGAAATCTGTTGAAGAATTTAGATGTGGAGGATCAAGTTCTTTTTCAAAAGAAAGTACTGTTCTCCAAAGTTGCAATCAACTTGTGAAACAATCACCACATTCCTGCAGCTCATCTTCATTAAACTTGACACACGAAGGTGTATTTTCTACACCAGCAGAGGCTCCTGAATGTTCTGACAAAGAATCATCATGTAACTCACCTTGCACTGATATTAATGGTGCTAAATTGTTGGCCTCAGTGGTGGAGAAGAAGAAGAAAGTAAGACACAGTCATTGGTCTCAGCTTTCACTCAAATCGTTCTTCCAGTCAAGTAACAGTGACAACTCAAGCAGTTTGTTTGCAGACAATAAGCTTAATCAAGCAAATATCTCTAATCCTTGTTGTGAATCCATTGAAACTATTGGTGAAGGTGGTGAATGTGATGCTCAAAAGGAGTGGGATTTACAACAAAGTGTGCCAATGCAAGAGGAAAATGGGATTGATGGCTCTCAACTTCTAGAAAATGAAAAGAACGTGGCCATAGTAGAGTGGCAAAGGATTCAACAACTGATGCAGAATAGTATTCCTCTTTGCAAGGGTCATAAGGAACCCTGTGTTTCTCGAGTGGTGAAGAAATCTGGTCCGAATCTAGGGCGCCAATTTTATGTCTGTGCACGTGCTGAGGTATCTGTACCTATATTTACCTTAATTCTCTAAAATATTTCGGGTTTGTGTTTGTTAAATGAAGAGAAGAATGTTGTTTGGACATTGCATTCAGTACACCTCAATTTTTGGCCTTGCAGTACTATTAATGCGCAGCATTAACCTGGTGAGGTTCAGATACCTCCATCCTGTTGGTATTAAAATTTCCTGAAAGCTACTATTTTTAAGGTTGCTTTTACACACTATTAAAGAACTACAAAAAATGTATTTGTATTTTGCTTTGTATTGATAACATTTTAAATGGCCCTATTACATGGCATTAAGGTGCTTGATTGGTACAGAGATTATATGCGGAGAGTGCTAATGCTGGTGAAGCTATGATCTTGCAATCAAATGTTTTTGTTTTTGTTTTGACTAGTATTTTCCCCCGTCTCAGGGACCTGCATCTAATCCTGAAGCGAACTGTGGTTATTTCAAATGGACTGCTTCAAAATTGACACGTAAAAGATGACTAGCATATGGCAATGGTGAATAGTAATTAGATCTATTATTAAATTTTGATATTGGAGCCATCTCTGAGTAAACCTGCTGTGAAGGTATAAAGTTCTTTTAAGTTTTGAATATTCTGGCTCTCCTCTGTATATAATTGGTGTAAAATTTTTGTCTATTCTGTTTTCAGCAATAAGCTTCTCCTACATGTAACTGTTGAAAAAAATCTTCAGGTGTGTTGACATGCTAATGTGGTTTTCAAAAGAAAATCTACGCAATCGAGTCTCTCTCTGGATCCATATTATATTGAAAGCAAAGAACTTTGTCGGGACTCGGGGAGATCATGGTATATTCAATTGTTTCCACTATTTCCACGAGCACAAGTTGAGTATTCAACTATATTAATCAGCTCATCGACTTGATAGATGGATAGAGATTTGGCAAAATAAAACCCCATTTCCATCCAATATTAATGAACTATGTTTTGTTTAAAATTGGGATTATCCTTCTTTATCAACTTCTTTTTGCCACTATCATTAGTAAGCTTAAAAAACTATAGAACTTTGTTTATAAACATTTCTCTTGTTTCTATAAAACAAGCAGATATATCATGGAGAGCTATAAGAAACATGAAATATTTAGGGATTCAACTTTTCCATTTGCACGACTTTCATAAGTTGAAAACACAATCTATTATCATTTTTTTGAAAATAAAAGGATAATTTTTGAATAACTGCTCACTACTGTAGTTGTCATACATGGTATACATGTAATGGTTAGTGATTTAATGTATTAATGTAGTAATTTTTTTTCATGTTTTAATGTAGGCGACTATGGTTTATTCAATTCAAATGGGATAAACAATTGGATGAGTTAGACCAAAAGTAATAGATAAACGAGTCTCTTCTATTTATATTATACTACACAATAATTTCAAGTACACCACTGATTTGTACTATGCTTAATTGTTTTGCAAAATATTCTAGCGCCCCATCAACAAGTATTTGTCATTTGAACAACTGCTTCTGAATATTCGAATGTCGAGCTGGTCGCCCTATCATCATAGAGGACTTGTGAACAAAGTGAACAAGGGTGGGGATTTTATAATGATTTCATGTGGAATAAGACTATACCTTCTATTTCCTATGTCAAATTTTATGTTAACCTTGATGTTCATGTAGCATTATTGGAGTGGATTTAAACTAGTTTTCAATGTAGCATGTTTTTAAAATTTAACTTTTTTTTTTAATCGACAAAACAAACTTATTTATAAAGACTTAATTTTTTAGAAAATTTACTTTCGGGGTACAACTAAACTTGCACAAGAACATCGATGACATTGTTGAACAAAAAACATACAATATTAAGAAGTAGAATGGATATTGATGTTGGCTTTGATTAAAGCCTCTACAAAGGTTTCTCCTCAATTTCCTTCAAAACCATTCTCTCATTTTATTTCCTTCCCTTTTTTTCTAAGAAAAATGATTGCTAAATATATTTTTCGTAAATTTTGTTTGAACTTTGACCTTGAACGTTCTGTGAAGACTTTCAATAGTCTTGACTCTTGATTTCTTTTGGAAAGTCTTAATTTAAAGGGATAATTGCAGCATCAGTAACAAACTTCTCATTTGATAGCAGACTTTCTCAAACCTTTCATTTGTGTCATCCACGGTACTAAACCTTTCATTTGTACCACTCACGGTACGAAATCTTTCAAAATGTCACAGTTGAAGTTCAAATAAATGGTTTCTGTTAGTTTGACCATTAGTTGACCAAATAATTGATTTTGATAATAATTTTGACTGATTTTAAAATGTTTAAGGGTGGGGATTCTATAATGATTTCATGTGGAATAAGAATATACCTTCTATTTCTTGGGGGAAATGAAGTACTCATTCCTCTATCGAGGAACGGACACAGATAGAATCTAAATGTCACGATAGAAATGCCATATTGATAATGGTCCAATAAAGGTAATTGAATCCCTATGAATTTGTTTGATTGGATGGATTGGGGATACCATGGTTGAGATCTCCGAAATCCTTTAAGAAGTTCTTGGAATTCGTCCAGACAGGAAATCAATGTAGCTTATCGAAAGTTGGGCTAGGATATGGAACCCCTTTGCAGTTAGGATTTTACTTTTGGGGATGGGTTATGGGTGTAGACTAGGGTTGTAAATGAATCGGATATGGACCGGTTCTGTTTATATCCGATCCGATAATTCAACGAATATTTGATTGTTAAATCCATATCCGTTTTGCTATGTTATAGGATACCCGATCCGATAATCCGATTTGAAAGTAAAGAAATTAGGAAAAAAAATAATGTTAGAATCATTTATTTATTTTTTCCCAATTTTTCCAATTCTTAAAGGAGTTCAATAATTATAAAATTTTCAACTTTTTTATTTTTTGAATTTGATGACTTTTATTCTATATTTATTTATTTTCTCATTTATTTATTTTAGTCACAAATAACCTGCAATAAAAATATTTTATCGACTCAATTATTTATAACAAATCGGACCAAATTGTTATCGAATTGGATTTACCTATATTCATATTTGATCTATTTAATTAACGGATTATCGAATTTGGATCTTGATTGAGTTATCGGACTAAGATCCTTAATCCATCTCCCATTAATTTCATCGACTTCGGATCGGATTTGAATCAAAATCCAATCCATTGATGATCTAGTGTAGACTATGGGTTGCAAATTACACCAGTTACATATTCAAAATTTAATAATCAATTATATATTTTCCATTTATACTGTAATGGTAGTATAATTTAAAATTTTCAAACCACTTAACTCCTTGTTATCCTACAATTAATTAACGGGTATTATTCAATCATCAATCAAATCTCAATTAATTAAATCAAATTCTCATATTCATCCATAAATTACTCATGTATCTACTCAGACCCACAATTATGTCAACTAATTATATCAAATTCTCAAATCCATCCATAAATTACTCTTTGTATCAACCAGGGGCGGAGCCCACCCTTGCCCAAGTCAAATTCAAAAAATAAAAATAAAAATTGGTTATCGTCTATTTTTTTCTACTGTCCAACCCAGTAGCCCACTGTCCAACCCAGTAGCCCCTCGTACCATTAAATCCTAACTCCGCCACTGGTATCAACTCATTCCCAAATCGTAACTTCATCATTCCTCATCCGTACAGTGATATCAAATGGCATCGTATTGCACGGTGGTGGTTTAATACCCTTTGCAACAACTTTTTTTCATTTTCTTAGACTAAAAGAAGAACTCCATCTGGCTATCATAAGCGATGCCAATGTCCTCTACATTATGACATACTACTCGATCGATTTAGGAAAAGATGGGCTAATTCACCAACTGATCGAGAAACTCACTGGTCTTCGAGATGTGCCTCGCCTAATGGTTTTCTGACGTGCTATGAGACTGCAGAAGCCTACAGAGTGGATGTTTCACATTGGAACGAGCCCAGTCTTATCGCTCTATCAAGGCAAAAAGTCACGGCATGTGTGGGAAGAACATCAGAAATTGAAAGGGGTGGTTACATCATCAGTGATAATTCATGTGAAGTCTTACCTGAGATCATATTGATTAGTACTAGATCAGAGCTGTGTTTATGTGAAGCTAGTGACCGAGTTATGAACAAAGAAGAGAGAAGAATGAGGGTGATTTCACTGGTTTGTTGGAGGCTTTTCCTCAAAATCAAGGAACATATTTTTTTTAGGGAGATTAGGATTTTATTTTTTAGGGAATTCACTCTTTCTGTCTCTTATTTTCAACTCTCTCTCATCTACCAACCAATAAAAAATGAATAAGTATAATATTTTCTAGATTAAAAATTAAATCAATCAAATACATTTAATTAATAATTTTCATACAAATTTCATGCTCGCAATCAAATACACTCTAAGTGAAGACTGTTGCAAAATATACAACTCTTGCAAATTGTGATTGAATCCTACTTGAAGAAGAAAAACGTGGTCCAACATTACCAACCACAAGTAAATGATGATATCATTCTTTTTTTTGGCTCAAAGATCTAACGCAATATATTTGGTTTAGTGGGATTAAGTGGTTTATGAGAATCACGTTCAAATTTGGAGGCTAAGCCAACACTCCATAGTCATTGAAGACATTTTTGTGTTTATTTTTTCGATTTGATTGAAATATGTCATGTTCTAGGTAGTAACATTTAGTCCAATATTGTGCATTGTTAATTTGAATTAGCATTGTAGGGATGATAGCTGTAGAAGTGGTGTTTGTGGGTTGGAGGTGGATATCATGGTGAATTTGAGGTGGAGGTGGTAGTTGTTGACTAAGTGACAATGGTTGTGATGGTGGGTTGTAGTCCGGTAGGTCATGGATTGGGGTGGAGGTGGGGGTGGAGGTGCATTGTAGGTACCGGTGAATTGGAGGTAGAGGTGAAGTAAGATAGTTGTTAATTGAGGTGCATGTGGTGGTGGTGGTGCCCTGCAATTGGTGGTGTGTTGCAGGTGGTGGTAAAGGTGGTGATGGATTTGAGCTGGATGTGAAGTCCGATTTGAGGTTGAGGTGATGATGGGGGGATTGTAGAATTGTGGTGGCAATTACAATTTGGTCGGTGTCGAAGATGGAGCGGGGCGGGGCGATTGTGAATATTTAATTAGGTAATTTATAACTAATAAATAATTTATAACTTATTAAATGTGTGGTGTGACTAAAATACGTGATTGTGATTCACAAATTGTATTTTTGTGATCATGGCCTTGTATGGTTGTGACTAGTATGTGGTGACTATAAAGTCTGTGTTATTTTGATCGTGACATATTTAATTAAATTATAAATAACAATATTTGATCAAAGGTCACAAAATGTGACCACTTGTTTTTTGAAAAAAATTCTATATGTTTGTTATTTTTGAAAATGTTTTGAAATATTTGTAATTATATAAATTTTTTCCTATTTCGTTCAATGTTTCGACCTGTCCTAAGGATTTGGACCTTGAACAATCTGAGACTCTAGGGCCCATCGCACAGGTTTCAACTTACTATGTTGTTGGCACCGTCACATAGACTCGAAATCGATCTTGTTTGAGCGACCTAGCTGCATGATTCAGCCAATGGTTTTTTAGGAGTTTGGGTCAAGCAACAGCCATAGGCACTGTCAATGCATAACTTTTTTGCCATGTACCAGTAAAAGGCAAAGGCAGCCCATGCTACCCGAGTGTCGATAGTGCCAATACAAATGTAATTGTAATAACTCAAGTCTCGTGTCCAAGCCATTATATCACACGTAATGATCGTTTTGGGAGAGTCTAAGCACATCTTACTTCTCAAGAATTTCTATCGCGTCCACAAGGATTCGAAGCTAAGATCTCTCTACCTTACGTAGAGTATTGGTACCAATTGAGTAGTTTCCTTATGAGAAACTTAAGTTGAATGCTGGTACTAATCAACATTTAACTTACGTCTCTCATAAAATAGAAGTCTTGGATTCGAATCATGGGGGATGCGACAAAAATTCATGAGAGGTAAAATGGACTTAGCCCCGGGCCTTGTATTTAAGTCATTATATCTTACATACTTTTTATTTTGGGAGAATAAAAGTTCATCTTACCCCTTACAGATTTCTATTTCGTCCCTCCAGGAGCGAACCCAAGACCTTTATCTTTTGAGAGACTTACGCTGAATTTTTGATAATTGGTACTAGGATTCGGTTTAAGTCTCTCATAAGACCTCTATGTTCGAATGTTAGGGGACGTGATAGAAAGTTGTGAGGTATTAAGAGGACAAATACTATCTCAAAGCGAACATTATGTATGATTTAACGATTTAAGTATAGTTCTTCTTTAAATGTTCAGTTTTGTTGCAAAAGAAACAGGTCCCTTTGTCCTCTTGCCTTTTCTATTGTACTGGACCCTTAGGAACATCTTCATATATTATTTCTTTCTTTTCTTACCCTTATCTTTAGAAGTACTTGCCTTAGAAGTTCTTGCCAAATGAACATTTTCAGTTCTGTCTTGCTTCATCCTTTCTTCCTCTTGTACACAATATGAAATGAGATAATTTAGAGACAATTTCTCCTTCTGGCAGTTATAACTGATCTTAAATTGGCTGAATTGTGCAGGAAGTGAGATCAATACCAAATGTACGAACAAGTCATCAGACAGCTCGAGCTTTAGTGCCTTAAGTTTAGAAGTAATGTGAGACATCTACATGATGTACTCCCTTATAAATCCTTTGCCTTTATACCTTATTGAAATCAAGCATTGCAGAAGCGTGCTTGTTTCAGCCTTATCGTTTTTCGTAAAACGTTTTTCAATTTCGGCAAGGAAATCCTTAGCATTAGTCACTTCTTCAGATACTGGGCCTCTAAAGGCTTCCGGAATGCCGCACTTAATGATTATTAGACTATGCGATTTGAGCGATCCCACTTTTCAAAGTTTCTCTTTTCATCAGATGAACTTACGTCCGTAAGAGGAGTGAGTTGCTCAATCCGAAGCGCAAGATCTAGATCCATGCAGTAAAGAACAATCAAAACGTTCTCTTTCCAATCCT
>CAIGRB010003460.1:9145-48706 GCA_903798255.1 Fraxinus quadrangulata | reverse complement strand
AAAAAAAAAAAAAGGGCTCAAACAAGCAACAATTTAACATATACGTAAATAATTGAACCTTTAATAGATAAAATCACCTCACAGTCATCACCAATTGTGTAAAAGTATTAAAATAAAGAAAAAGAACCAAAAATATTTAGGGATAATTGCAGCAACAGTCTCAAACCTTTCAGATTTTTGCGTACTTTACCTTAACCTTTGATTTGTATCATTGGAGGTCCCAAACCTTTAATAAATATGCAGCGGAGGTCCAAATTGATGGTTTGACTGTTAGTTTGATCGAAATAGTGTACTTTGGCTCATTTTGACCAATTTAGGAGGGGTAAAATAGGAACTTGATAATTACCATATTAAATAAAAACAAAATAAAACAAAAACAAAACAAAAAACACTTTCTCCCTCTCTTCCCCCATCTCTCTCTCTTTTCCCCTATCTCTTTCTCGCATCAAGTTCTGGCATGGCCACCACAGTAGTGCCTGCACCACCACCACAGCAAGAGCCGGCACTACCACCCTACAGGGCTTTCTCTTTCGATAATTCCAAAACCCATTGTACATTTTCCACTACCAATGTTCCCAGCACCAATCACAATGGCCGTACGCTGTCAATCTCCATTGTAGTTTAATCTCCACCACGTATCAACCACAAACTCCACCACGCAGCCACACCCCACCATCACTTTCTTTCCTAAATCCCACCTCCAATCGTCCCTCAAATTCAACCTCTCCGTCTCAGGAGTTCCTAAATCTGTGGTCGTCACAGCCGAACCTGAACCCGTTTTCACATCCGTCAAGTCTTTCGCCCCAGCTATCGTTGTCAATCTTGGCCCGAGTTTCAACTTCCTGGGCTGCACCGTTGACGAAATCAGAGATTATATTACCCTTCAGGTCGACCCGAATGTGCACCCTGGTGAGGTATCCATTTCTGATCTATCAGGTGCCGGTTCTAAGCTCAGCAAGAACCCACTTTAGAACTTTGCAGGTATTGCAGCCATTGCCGTTATGAAGATGCTTAATATTTGATCTGCTAGGATTTCCCTTTTCCTTAAGAAAGGCCTTCCCCTCGGCAGTGGCCTCGGCTCCAGCATACCCTCAGTTAGGTTCACCCATGAGGTAATAGTGGAATTTATGTTTCTTGAATTTATTTTCAGGTGCATTGGCACCACCACCACAGCTCCCTCTCTTCCACCACAGCAGTGCCGGACTCTCTTTCTGCCTTTTGGAATTTTTCCCTCCCACTATCTCGTGCTGATGAAGTTGCAATTCGGCAAGCCGCTGCTGCCTTTCCCGCCTCTTAGCAGTCGGAACCCAGGTGCTCTTGACGTGGGTTTCGTAGGGAAAACCGCAGCTCTTGTTGTGGTAGTGGTGCCAGCACTGCTGTGGTGGTGGTGTCGGAACTTGATGCGAGAAAGAGAGAGAGGGGGGAAGAGAGAGAGATGGGGGAATAGAGGAAGAAAGTATATTTTATTTTGTTTTTATTTAATATGGTAATTATCAAGTTCCTATTTTACCCCTCCTAAATTGATCAAAATGAGTCAAAGTGCACTATTTCGGTCAAACTAACGGTCAAACCATCCATTTGGACCTCCGCCGCATATTTATTAAAGGTTTGGAACTGCCGATGACACAAATCAAAGGTTAGGATAAAGTGTGCAAAAATCTAAAAGGTTTGGGACTGTTGCTGCAATTATCCCAAATATTTATGCTGTGATAAGAAGAGCGAGAGAAAAAAGTATGTTTAGAGTTTTAAGTCGTAATTTGAGAAATATGATGTATTCTGAATATATGATTTATTGATTTTATGGTAACTACTAACTAATAGTCTTAAGCCTATTAGATTATCAATAATAGAAGTAATGGGAAAAAATTGTCTTCTACCGTTAGGCTAAGTCCCTCGTTTGAGATCTCTGGGGAAGAGGATCAAGTTGGCCCTTGTGAATAGCTTGATGAACTAGAAAATTTTGTAGAGAAAGTTGGGATATATTGGATTCGTGCAGGGTTTTAATACTTGTGAGGAGGAAACATCCAAGAGGCAGAGGTGTGAACTTTGGTCATTTTATTGATTAGTTGAAGTTTTATTTCTTCGACACATCCACCAATGTAATTTTCTTTAATCCCCGTTTTGGGGCCATAATGTACCAAAAACAATTTTTTGAATAATGATTTTTTGAAGAATGTGAGGTTAAAAAGTATGGAAAAGTTTTAGGCTTACTGGAAAATATTTTATTTTATGATATGTGATTGAAAATGAGTTTAATTTAAATGCAGACATACATGGGCTTAGTGATCATTAAAGTAATTAATTTTTTTTATTATTTTGGAAAAGGCCATCTCGGTGATTTCCTAATAAATAATATCCATATTGTTTTAGCACCAACAATGATTGTGAACGCTTCAATATTCTTATCATAAGTCATTAGTTAGGATGTTTAGAGCATGCCATCAAAATTATAACAATAATTAGCATCATACTAATTACGTTTAAACCTAATACAAAATCTTCGACTTTCAATTGGTGAGACGAAAACTCTTCTTTTTTTCAATATCAATATAAAATATAGCAGACGTGAATCAAATTAAAAAGTCAATCAGAAAGGCAATGCAAAAACCCATCCACCGATTATGGGATTTTCTTAACATTATAAAATGCTATGAAGATTAATTACTCCTACAAAAAACTAAACATTAGTAATTTGCTTCTCTTATTGTTGGAGGAGAAATTCATTTCCTGAGTTTGCGTGCAATCCCACTGACTCCTCCATTCACTGAGAAATGAAATTTAAAAGAGGTGATTGGAATTATGTAGAAGATTGAGAGGAAGCCATTGTTTTATATGTTAGAATATATAAATTATATACCAATTAAAGTTTCGCTAGTAACAAAATAACGTTATATTTTATAACTTATCCATCGTATTATAAGGAAATAATAAAAGATTGGTTAATTTCTCTATCTTTATTTTATAAAAAATTAAAATATATAGAAAGAATTTAATTTTGTTGGTCATACTAACCGAAAGCAAGGAGTTCTCTTACTTCAATTGGCTCTTCCAAAACAGGGAAGAACTAAAGGCATTGAAATCCCCTAACGATTCCATGAGAAGACTTTATAGTCTTTCTATTACATCAATTGGATGTACTTGCTTGCTTACTCGGCTCACTCAAACAAGAACTTGAGCTTGACTTACTTTGCCTAGGGAGTCCAATCGAAACATGCTTAGTGAAGGGAGAAACAATCCTAAGAGTAAGCAAGTATAAGCAAGCGAGGAATGAGTCCACTGATGATATGAAACACATTCAATTATTGTCGACGATATTTTTTTATCAATAATATCTAAATGAAGTGCGTCATTGATCATTGATGATATCATTGTCGGTAATTTAGATTAATTTCAAATATATCGATTTTGTTAAAATCATTCAATCGGAATAACACTACTAGAATTTTCATTATAATCATTTACTCCATAAAATTTTATTGTTATTATTCTCGAAAAGATGTGATCAACGATTGCCTAATGCCCACATTTCTTGAGTCCCCCCCCCCCCCAAACGAACAATGACTAGAAAAACAACACCATCATTCTTGTCCCAAGTCCTTACTTAGGATCTTCAAGAGCAAGGCATCTTACAAACACTCCAAAAGCGGTTGCTTTCTTGGTTTGTCTACAAAGGACAGAGTATGAACTATTTGCAGCCACTAGAACTAACCACAAAGGCTGAAAGAAAATAGAAGAACAAACTATAGAGAAGGCACAAAGCAAAAGAACTGTAGCCGTCGATTTTCTCCTTCACAGGTAAGGACGCAATATAATTTCATACTACTAAAGCCAACAAATGGGAGTAACATATATAGGTTTGGAGTGGGCTTTTTAGGTTAGGTAATAATTAGGCCCAATAACTAATAGGTAGTGAGTAAATGGACTATCAACCTAAGAAGCCATCCAATATTTGCGGGTCGGACCATGAGTAATACTAATTAAATTAGGTTACTTCAAATTGCCCATATAGATTGTATGATTGGTTTGAGCAATTGTGGTGTCGATATTTTACTTTACTCATCGATCGAGACTTATGAAGCATAATCCATAAAACGGTTTAACATCATCGTCCCGTATTTAATAGGTATAAAAAAACCCAACAATTCTCCGCATTGATATCCAATCAATTTGCAAGTAACCAAAACACAGTTTATATTTGCTTAATCAAGATAACCAATAAAGTTGGTATCACAAACCTTACCTAGTGTTTCAGACCCGAAACACATACCATGTCTGCTCCATGGCTAAGGTCAAGAAAACACCTAAGTAGAAGCAGATAATAACAGCAAACAATCAAGAGCAAATAATCATGCGATGAAGGTATAACATATAATAATCCACAGATCTTTCCAAAATACATTTACACATAACAATAGTAATACACCACGTTAATCAAGTACACAGCCAACACATATTCAACAAATGCATAAATGACCCCCACGAAAAGATCTCACTACACCTATCTTATCCCATTCCGTGTTGCTGACACCTCGAGAACACATATGTCACATTCGCCCACCAGTTCACCTGATTGATCACTCAACACATGTCTAATTGGTAAGCCACAATAGATCCTAAGTTCTAGGGATAATTCTCTATCACCACATCACTTCTCTCAATTTATGTGGATAATGGGTCTCCACCAAATAAAAGTGATAGAAGTACCCCTCTCACACTCCACCTGATTAGGGTCTTTCATAGATAAAGGATTTCAGACATTTAATCACCTCTTCACTCGTGATTCAAATGTCACACTCCACATCCCCCGCACAAACTACCAATGTACCCCTAGGCATCTATAATCCACTTTATCAAAAGACATAAAACACACAGCTAATGCATCTCAATCCCCTATGCATGCAAACAATTACACCAGGTAATAAGATCACTCCAATTCATGTCAATGCACATATCAAAACGCATTGAAATGCATCATATAATCATGTAAGGGAATTTAACAATCACACACATGCATAAAGGATTACACATGGATGCACATGCGGTAACTTGGTTTACTCTCAATAAACCTCACTTAGGTCATCACTCGACCATATAGCCACATTCGCCACGTCTCTCATCTTACCATTCTGCTTATCCTTTTTCTTCTTGGGACAATCCCTAATAAAGTGTCCAATCTTAACACAACTGTAATACCGTCTACCATTAGACTTGTCACATCCCTTGCCCTCCAATTTTTGTTAACGTTCTTTAGTGGAATCAAGTTTTCTTACTTTTCTTCTTTTTGTATTTCTGTTAAATTTGTCGAAAAATTGCTATCTTTAGCCTTTGAAACTTTTTGTTGCACCAAAATTCCTTCATCTTTTGCTGTCAAATTGAAAAGTCTCACTTTCCCATTGAAAATTCTAATTTCGAAATGTAAAGACATTTTGAAAAACAGAATAACCAAAATGCACAAATAGATCACACAAAGTAATCTTATAGGCAACAATATATACCGTTTTAGATTCTCATGGTTTCGTGAGACTTGAGATCTCAAATCAAGTGAATGTTCAAACGGATCAAGTCTAGGTGTTCTAACGGAGTAGTCCATGCAACACAAAGATTGTCAAAAAAAAATTCACATTCTCACGCAATTAAAGTAATTATCAACTTGCAGTGAAATCCAACACTTAAAATAGTGCAGTTAAATCCAACACTTCAAATAGAGCAAATAGTTCCTAAATTTCTAACACAAGCAATGGTTACCCATTCACGATAACCCCAATCCTAATATCATCCCAGATGATGACGCGCTAATGCTGAAATTTAAATGAGATTAGCCAATTTACCAGAGTGTACCTATCCGAATCCGTAAATTATGAGAGATGCGAATTTATCATTTTAGAGTCACCACTATTCGCCCTAAAGTCTCCAGTAAGTTATAAATATTTTGCCTGAAGAGACCGTTGGAGGAGGAGGTCCCATGCGCCCACACGTGCCCCTGCTAGAACTGCTACGCACCGTCGCCAAATGTCACCCCCACGTGCGGTCGACCCAGGAGCGCCTCCACCTGTAGATTAAGGTTCCGGCCAGAATCGTTAATTTTAGGTCCGATTTTTGGAAAGTTTTAGACTGCTTCATTTCTGCAGATTAAGGTTCCGACGGCTATTTTTGGTCGATTTTTGGCTGGAAATCCACCACCAACGTGGCTCTGATACCAAATGTTGAACAATAGATTGATTACCCAAGTTTTCGGGCTCAGTATATCACCAAAGAACTGAATCAAACACCACAATTCAACCAAATCCAAATCCTACAAACACTCCAAAATCGGTTGCTTTCTTGGTTTGTCCACAAATGACAGAGTATGAACTATTTGCAGCCACTAGAACTAGCCACAAAGGCTGAAAGAAAGTGGAAGAACAAACTATAGAGAAGGCACCAAGCAGAAGAACTATAGCACCGATTTTCTCCCTCGCAGGTAAGGATGCAATATAATATCATACTACTAAAGCCAACAAACGGGAGTAACATTGATAGGTTTGGAGTGGGCTTTTTAGATTAGGTAATAATTAGGCCCAATAACAAATAGGTAGTGAGTAAATGAACTATCAACCTAAGAAACCATCAAAGATTTATGGGTCGAACCATGAGTAACACTAATTAAATTAAATTACTTCAAATATTCCAAATAGGTTGTAGGGGTTGAGAGATTGTGGTGTCGATATTTTACTTCACTCATCAGCCATATGAAGTATATTCCATAAAATGGTTTAACATTATTGCCCGAGATTTATTGGGTATCAAAAAACTTAACAATAACAATAAATATAGACAGGCTGACTACTTCTTGAAACATTTGTATATGTTCAAACTCAAGATTGAACCTCCGACGCCATTCTCCTTATTTAGATGAGGAAAAAATTGGGTTTTTTTTTTTCAATTTAATATCTCTATATAGATTATAGCAAAGGCATTTAAAATAAGAAGCCATTCAAGAAGGGAATGCAAAAGGCCGTCTACCTATTATGAAATTTGATATAATGAAAGAACAGTATAAAAAGCTACGAAAATTACACCTATAAAACAAAATAATTGTTAGTTACCAAAATGTAGTCTCCTTTTTGGCACCGGCTTCTCTTCTTATAGGTCGATGGTTTGAGGAACTTGAGTTCCTGGGAATCTGTGCAAGCTCACTAACTGTATCTCCAGGGGGTGATTTTCCTGTGCATAAGATAGAGAGGAAGACATTGTATTAGATGATTGTAATTTAAAAATTAAATAGCAATAAAAAGAGTTGTTAGGAATTAAATAACATTATACCATCATCAATAAAATAGATTTTAATTTATCTTTCGTTAATTTATAAAATATAAAAATACATAGAAAAAACTAAATTTCATTGCTCATACTATTCTTACCATAGATGGTATGCAACCGAAACACCATCAGTTACTTCGGACGATATTTTTCTTTGATAATACGTGAATAAGGAGCGTGGGTGGTCACTGAAGATATTGTTGTTGATAGTTTTGTCCAAGCATATAATACATTGATTCCATCCGAATAATTATGTCCAAACCACCAATGATAACATCTTTGGCGATCACTAATAGCTTTTTATTAATAATCATTTACTCTATTTATTTTTTTAAAATAATTCTCAAAAAGATCCCCTCAGTGATTGCCTTATGTCCATATTGCTTGGGAAACACCAACAGTGACTTTGAAAAATAAATTTTTTTTAGGAGCGAAGAACATGAGATCCTCCACATATCCTGATCAAAATGATAAAAAAATACTACAATAACTATTAATATACTGGTTACCGCATAAAATATTCATATATGTTCAAACTCAAGACTAAACCTCTGCATCTAAATTCCAAAGCCTCGAGGACCCCGACCGATAGTTCTCCTTCCACTCTATTGGTGAGTTTCTTGTACACTAAATCTCAATAATTATGTGGAATATAGCACATGGCAATCAAATTAAAAGGTCAATTAGGAAGGGAATGCCAAAAAAAAAAAAAAAAAAACATCCACCTATTATGGCACTACTTTAATGATAGCACATTATAAAAAGCTCTGAAAATTACTCCTGCAATAACAAATTAGTTAGCAAAAAATCTCCTTTTAGCACTAGCAATTTGCTTCGATTCCTTCTTTTATTATAGGCCAATGGTTTTTCAAACAGTGAGAGAAGGAAATTTATTTCCGGGGTTTGCCAACACAACTAATTGTATCTTCAGCCACTATGAAACGAAATGTGATAGGGTGATCTGAATTGTGTATAATGTTAAGTGTGAGTTTTACACTTATTCGAGTCATTAAAAGTGGATATTTGGGAGTCATTTAGATTAAATTAATACTTAATTTGGTTGACTATCCATTGTTATGAAGTTCAGAAACTAAATTGCAAATCTTCAAAAGTTTAGTTATACCAAGGATTGATGATTGAACAAGAGATTAATCAAACTGGATGAAATTGAAAGTTAAAGGATAGAAGTATAAAAGAGGACCTGATATGTAAAGAAGAAGAAATTAGGGACCAAAGTGAAGACATGGTAGAAGTTACACCTTGCGATTGCAAGGTTAATTTGTAGATTTGCAGTGTGCCATTTTGGGTAACCATGTGACCGCATAGTATGAAACGTCAAAAAAATGGTGTTTCCTTTTTTTAGGCAAACTCTTTTTGGAGAGAGCAATTCGACCACATTTTTTTTAATTTACTTTGGAGGCACAATTTCAGAATATCAAGTGTGTGTGTGTGTGTGTGTGAGAGAGAGAGAGAGAGAGGGCAAAAAAAGAAATCTTGATTTCAACAAACAAATTGAAAATTATTTCTTGAATTTTGGGCAAAGAACAATAATTTAAGAGATTTAAGAAGTCACGAATTATATATATATATAAAAGTCAAACATGAATTCTTGTGAGTTTATGACGCTCAACTAAATTTTAGTCACTAGGACGTAGATGAATTGATACTTATGACGTTTTAGTATTAATTTCAAAACTTTGACATTTAATGTTTTTTTATCTTGTATGATTGTTATAGTGTGTAATGCTTTTCAACCAGCCTTATATTATATCATTTAATGCAATCATGTTCTCCTTTCAAGTGACAGAGTAAAGTATCTTTCGCCTTTTCAATCATTGCATTTGCACTGTCTTTATTCTACTTTTGTTTCTTCTTCGATGCTCTACAATTCTCTGTCATGTGGCTAGTCTAGCCACAGTTTTAGCAGAAACATTCTTTATTCCTTCTTCCATTCATCCATTTCCCACTGTTGCCTTTATTGGATTTATCGAAACACCTATCCATATTCTCGAAATTTAGGGCAAAATTCGATATTGAGAATTCTTCAAAATCTTTTCTATAGACTTTCCCAAGAAATATTGTATCTCGAACATCACTGAATTTTAACTTTACATTGCCTATAGAGTTATTGACTCCTACTCTCATAGGCTCCTATCTATTTGAAAGTGATACTAATAGGATTAGTCATGTGAACAACATTGCAGGATGTACCCTGGAACCCACACAAGATTTGATAAAATTCCAAGAAAGCTAAAATCATAGTTATAATTTTGATCAATGATTTCTTGAATCAATAACCAAATTTGGAAGGGTTGAAGGCCACAAAGATTGGAAGTCTTTGATAAATTCGGGATAGTTCGAAACAAGGCATGAAAGCGATTAATCTCACTTTGTATATTAATCTCTCAAATATATCTTGATGGTTATGTACAATGAAAAATGCCTCGTATATATTGGCAATAATTAAAAAAATCTTATTCTACTAAAAAAATAACAAGATAAATTTAAACAAATAGAATCCAAATCAAACTGAAAAATAAAATTCCGGACCCAACTGGTAACCATGCGATTGCATGGTTATATTTGCTATGAGCGCATGACACAATAAATTTGTTATTAGGTTCTGAATTTTTGATACTCACGAGGGCAAGGAAATTAAAGCCTTGCGATGACATGGCTTTCCGATTCCTTAGCATGAATCAAATGCACTAAGGTTGGCTCTTCATCCCCATCTTGATACTATATGTTTTGCTCTTTCCACTCTAACTCTCAAGCTCATGTAGCATGGACAAGTCCTTGCATATCTTATTTAGTCTTCTTTGCTCTTGATCTTGTAATTGGTCCATCTGTAACATGCAAATGATCTTTGCTAGCTTGCCCTACATGATTTTCATCAATTAAGGAACATATCTCATCATTAAATTTAATCTCAACTAAGACCAACAAATTGATAATTGTATTTAATTTGTTGAATTGTTCTACTACTGGAGCACCTTCAGCTATCTTCAAATTAAATTTCCATAAGATATACATTGTTTTACATAGATAGCTTCCCATACATATCAAACAATACCTTCATCAAATTAGTCATGATTTTCTCTGTTGCACATTATCACCAACATTTTCTAACGATTTTAATCAAGTAATAGCCAACACTTAACGATTAAGGATTTCCACTCATTATCCATCGTTCCTTTCAACTTTTCATTTGGAAGGGGATGATACAGTTTTTTACTAAATACATAATCCTCAATTTGCGTCCTCCAAAATGAAAATATATACCATGAAACTTATAAATCGCTAGTGGCGTTCCTTCATTGTTAGTCATTGTTGTAAATCAAAAGCAAAGAATTAGAAATCTTAATTATACCACCACGAGCAATAAATTCATAGAAAGAAAAAAGAACAATAACATACAAAATTTGTATAAAGGTTCACCTCAATTAGAGATTATATCATCCTCTGTTGCTACGTGAGTTCATTATGATGAAAAGAGGTTCACAAGAGAAAGTTGTGCACCGTATCTTCTTTAACCATTCTCTATTTCTTTTATGATGGTAATTCAAAACCCTACTGATGGCTCCCCATTTATAAGATGATTTTTTTTTGTAAAATCGAAATTACAATTGTAAAATTTCTAAATTATTCTTAATGAAATTTTGGTTTGCTGCTCTGTCCCCCATATCAATGAGATGGGGGCTTGCTATCCTCTTTCTAATCCCCACAAATACCTCAATGCAGAGGTCAATTCGTGTAGTGGCTCCGTTGAGAACAATACTTAAACTCTACAACTTAACATCTATAGCATCTAGTTAACAATCGGACCTTTGTATAGAAGTCGTTATATCATATATAATGTTCACACTTGAAAATCCTCTATGCATCTTATCTCACGAATTTCTATTGCATTCTCTAGAATTCAAACTTAAGAACTTTATCTTCTGAAAGACGTTAATTGAATCATAATACTAATTGAGCAATTTGCCAATCTAATTATTAGTCTTTTTTTTTCCCACTAAATACAAAATACCACCCTACACGGAGCCAATATATATGTAATACGTTTCTCTAACCTACCATATATGTAATTTATTCCCATTCGAGATCCTTTAATTAGGTACAATCACAAATAACTTTTGATCCCTCTAATTATTTTCACAAATTTAAGTTTTATCTTCTTCAAAGGTCATGTGAACTAATCACAAATATAAAAGTTTAGTCATCGCTAAACATTGATCTCAGATTTTAACCGTTCAACAAAAAATACTTGACCCTTTTTCAAGGTGACACTTTCCGACACAATTCCTACTCCACGCATTCTCAATTTTTCAACTCAACGAAATATTTGATCAATCAAAATGATCTCACATTGGTAAATTAAAATTACGAAAAAAATATACACAACACTGTCTAGGGATTAGATAAAATAAGTGGTAATCAAGTGGAATTTAATTCTCCTTACAACTATGTTATAGAATTAAACTCGACACGATATGTTTAATATATTTCAAGTGTACTAGTGTCATATTTATCTATTCATACGATAAGGACAAATCGCAAATCTAAATAATGAAACAGTCAATACTACAACCTTTTAGTACAATGTGTCATCCTTTTATATTGGTTGTGAACAAACTATTTGATATCAAATACAAGTTGTGTCAGACTGTGCTTATCAACCACAAGTGATCATAGGTATTTTAATTTGCATATTCAATATTAAATAAATAAAATAAATAATAAAATCACAAGTTATTTGATACGAAATATTACTTTATCACAACAAAATATACTATATGGGCATACAACACAAAAAAAATCCCACTTATCATAGAGTATATGTGTAGATTTCCTTCAAAAAGTTTGTGTAGAAGTATGCACTAGCACTATGTCAAGTAAGAATTTCTTAATTCATATAGCCTGTGGAGAAGCATCACAAGATGCCAAATATTCAGCCTCCATAATAGAATCAACATTTCATAACTGTTTGATACTTCTCCACATAATGGTCCTACCAATGATCCTAATGTAAACTTCTAAGTCTTTATCATATTGGAAGTCTGAGTCTGTATAACTAATCGAAGTAAGATTTGTTAATGAGTAAACTAGAATATGATTTTTTATTTTTCGAAGGTAATTACGTGCATGCTTTACCCCCACGCAATTTTCTAGTTCAAGGCTAGATAGATATCAACTCACCATACCATCAAAGTAATAAATGCCATGTTTATGTCACAACATATCATACATGAGATTAATTACAAACGCATAATACCTCATACTCATGCTCTCTATCTCATTGAGGGTCTTAAAAGATTGATTCTTAGAGAGTTGGATTCCATATCGAAGGGCATAATACCCTTCTTGGAATCTTGCGTGGAAAATTTGACAAGTATCTAGTTAATATATGAAGCTTAGGACAAAGTTATCAGCATATTTTTTTGATCTCTCAAGATTTGAATACTAGAACATAGCCAGGATCACCTAAGTCCTTCATATGAAATTGTTAGGCCAACCACGCTGTCATAGACGGAAGCTCCCATTATTCCTAATGAGTAGAATAGCATCCACATAAGGAACAAGGATAATTACAATTTTATCTTGTATTTTTTAATAGATAAAGATCACTGTAGTTTGCAAATTTCCTTTTATAACCATGTTCTATAAATTCGTCTTACTATATCATATAGATACATTCTAACATTTATCTTGTATTCATATATCTACATCCACATCAGACATAGCCTTCTTATATGAAGTTAACTAATCAATTTGAACTACAAAGATCATATGATTGGACTCTCCAACCAACAAGTACCTAAACGGTGTCTTGATGACTCTCTGACTTTATGTAAGGGACGATGTATCTTGGATTGTGGCATCCTTTGGAATCGTAAAGTTTTTGTTAATGCTGGTATCACCATCAGGTGAGGTAACCACATCCTCATTACCTTCAACATTCTCTTGATCTATGGGGGTAGATTTTCTTTCACTCATTTTAATTACAACCTTACTATGGACTAATGTTCATTAATATACTAATCATTTAGGAAGTATCATTTTTTGTTAACAAATATCCTTCCAATTTAGAGGACTATAAAAATAATATCCTTTGGTACCCTTAGGATATCCAGCAAACAAGTATATTTTTGGCCTAGACTTTAACTTTTTTTGCCTTTCCTTTAAGCAAAAATTCGGATGCGATGCAAGATGGACTTGCGCCAATTTAACAATTCCAAGGGAGTCTTGGGAACAAATTTAGCTATCTACAATGCATATGCTCAATATGAGATAGGTAGAGTTGTAAACTCATCATTGGCCTAACCATACCTAACAATGGTATGTTTCTTCTTTTTGAAATGTCATTTGTTGAGGGTGTACTGGCGCACTCAATTGATAAGCAATATCATTTCCTATCAGGTAGTCCTTAATTTCTTCCGAGAGATGTGATCGAAATATCTTAACCCCTCTAGCATGTGTACTTATGGGTCTACATACATCAAAATGAACTAGTTCCAATACTTCTTTAGTTTTATGTCCTTTTTTTTTTTTTTCAAAATGATCTCTTGGACATGTTACTCTTCAAACAAGAATTGCAAACCGACAATTGTTCAACCTTAGGCATATTAAGGGGACCATCTCTTGCCAATCTTTATTTCCTATTAAGGTTAATGTATTCAAAGCTCAGATGTTATAGATATGTACCACTAGTATGTTACAACTTTTGTTTATAGTTTGTAAAAGTGACATATATTTCATTTTGTGGAACATTCAAAATATGAAGACCATCAAATGTCTAGCACAAATAGGAAATTTATTCATTAAAATGCAAAGTGTATCAGAAGCTAATTTTATAAAATAACACTTCTCTTATTAAATCGAAGACATAAATCAAATTTTTACTTTATTCATGAAACATAATAATAGTTTTTAAAAAATAAATTCCTAGCACTATTGAAATAAAATACTCCTACATTTTTGTAAAATTACTGTTTGTGCCAACAATGATTTCAAACCTATCTTTACTGAGTTTTTTTTTTTTTTTGCTATCCTGAAGCTCCCGCGTTGACATAAAGATATGATTAGTGGCTTTAGATTCTACAACCCAAAAATGTGTAGAATCAATAATAAACAATTTTTAGTAATGAAAAACTAATCTGCAACCTAATTATTAGCTAGTGCGTCATGGCAGTTTTTTCTTTCGGTATCCTTTTCGACTGTAGTTGGAACACTTGTTGCTCCGCTTTCCATTTGCTTTGGACTTTTTGTTGCTCCCATGCTTTTTGTTAGCTTTCTTCCTCTTCCTTTGAGTCGATTTTCGACTTCGAACTTGATGAGCTACTAATCACTGCATGAACATCACCACCTTTACCTTTAAGACAACATTCCACATATTGAAACTCAGTTCTCAACTCAATTAATGGAACCTTTTATCTTTCACACTAAATCATGAAATATATTAGATAAAGAATTTATCACCATAACAATCCGAGTCCCCAAATCGATGGTTGCACCCAAACTCTCTGCCATGTTGAAATGTCCAATCATAGTCAAATTATGACCTTTTAAAAGCATTCTAGATTTCATGCGAATGTTCTGTAATGTATGAATCGATGGTTGCACCCAAACTCTATGCCATGTTGAAATATTCTAAGTTCCCGAATAGATGGTTCCATCCAAACTCTCCGTCATGTTGAAATGTCCAATCATAGTCAAACTAGTCATGTCAACGACCCGAGTCGAGCCAAATCACGAGCCGAAACTCAAAACTCGAGCAAAACATATTCGAGCTTTTTGGGCCCTTTTGCTCGGCAAAAAATTTTAGGCTCGACCCGAGCTTTGACTCGGACCTTTACCAGTCGAACCGGGCTGGCTCGATTTTTTTTATTATTTAAAAAAAATTGACCGCTGCCTCGATTTTTTTTATTATTTAAAAAAAAAAATTGACTGCTGCATGCACTGCGTTTTGCAAACAATTCATTTTCAGTTGCATGAAATTTATTTTTTTTCTTTTTTTTAAAACACACGGCCCGACCCAGTCTTGATCCAACGCCCCAAAATGGGGCTCTGCCTGAGCCTTGACTCGATGGAACCGAGCTCGAGCCGGGCCTGACTCGGGCTTTTCCCAAGCAGAGCCCAAGCCGTTCGAGCCGGCGAGCTTTTTTTTCATCTGTAAGTCAAACTATGACCTTTTACAAGCATTTTAGATTTCATGTGAATGTTCTGTAACGTACAAATGTCTTTAAAACGAACACTTCTACTCTATGACCAAACGTTTATGTCTTGAGGGTTTTGTGATAAGAGGTACTCCGATGTCACTTATGCTTTAAACCTTTTTGGAGCCTACTAATGGGGCGAAACCCAACAAACTCTTCCTCTGCCTCATGTTATGGGCTCTACTAAGTCCGTTCTCTGCCTAAAAGCTTCAAGCTTCTCTTCCGGGAAGGATTATGTCAACGTTTGATCCATTCTCACTAGTATGAAAAATGTCAAAGTATCTACTTTGGTTCAGGTACATTCCGAGTCCAATGATATCTAATGTCAGTGTTCTTAGATCAAGAATGGAATGTTGAATTCTTTTTGCAAACCCAATTCTTATAGAAAGGTGAATAGGGCCCTGACTTTCACACTAAACCACATATATTTACTTGTTGCTTGTTGCAAAACCAATTCTTGTAGAAAAATTCTCATTCACTATGCTTCCTTATAAGCTTCTCTTAGTGCAACATATTTGATTTCTATTGTCAATAGAGCAATACATTCTTGCAACTTGAACTACCAAAAGACAGCTTCCCTTACAAAGGTCATCAAGAATCATAAAGTGGACTTCCTTAAATTACAATCGCCAGCCATATATGCATTTGTGTATCCATCCAACAAAGGTTCACCACTTCTTAAACATAAATACATTCTATAAGTTCCTCAAAGATATTTGAGTATCCATTTCACTTGTGCTAGTGCTCTTTTCCAAGGATTAGATATAACTTAGTTAACAACACCAAGTGCATGAATGGCCTCGTACATATCATAGCATACATCAAACACACACACACACACACACACACACACACATATATAAGTTAGTTGCTGCTTTTTTTTATTTTTCTCACTTCCATGACATTGTTCAGGACTAGGTTTAAAAACCAATAAGTGGGGAACTAACTAACTTTGCCTTATTTCTATTGAATCTTTCAATAACCATTTCAATAAAAGTCGACATGGATGGCTTACTGTATGTGTGATGCATGAATGCACTTGTAGATCCATTAAATTACAATAATGCAACAGTGATACAATAGAACCCTTTATAGGATATGTCATTGTGTTAAATGATCAAGCTAAAACCCTCCAATTAGATAAATCATATCTGATAACAAATGTCTAGATAAGATACTTGAAAATAATTATAATAACTAAAGGAAAGTAATGCAATGACTATTTATTTCTTTACTCATGGATGGACCAAAGGAGACGATAGATTTTTATTTAAATAAATAAAAATCCTATCTCATTCAATAGATTAAAATATTAGATTATAACTTAAAATAATTATCAATTATTCCCATTAATAAAATTAATAGATAAATTAAATATTATTGATTATGCATCGAAAAAAAATTAATCTAAATTACCTTAATCAAGAAAAATTCGATGTCCGGTGATATGCATCCTATTCATAGTTTCACAAGCGGTGTCAAAAATTAATCTTTAAATCATGATATCTAGAATATTAATATTTCAAACACGAATTTAAATAAGGGAACAATACATATCTAAGGTAGTTACAAAATACAATTTCAAAATTAGGAAACTTGTTTTAGAGTTTCAAAAATCTGGTCATAATTCAAATTTTATTAAATAAATAAAAATATTTTATTAGTTAAATAGGTAATTAAATATATTAAGATTACAATATTATACAGTTTATAATCACAGTTACGTAGTGTCACAATCATAGAATGTCACAGTCATATATTGCAAATTTTATAAGTTATTTATACAAATTATCAAATTAATTGGTCACTCATTATTCTTCAATCACATATCACAAATTTGATAGGTCCCAATTTATTTATCAATCATAAATTATCAAATTAATATGTCATGCATTATTTCTCAGTCACAAATTATCAAATTAATTTGTCATAAATTATTTATCGATCCCAAAGTAACAAATTAATTGGTCACAACTTAAAAAATTGTGAGTTACAATTACAAATTTAATCGCAATCTTTGTCATATATTATTTATTAATCACAAGTTATCAATTTCATTGATCACATATTATTTATTAGTCACAAATTAACTGTTTTATTGATCATAGTCATCTACGTAATTGGTCACCAACACTCCTGATCCAACCTCACTCCACCATTGACGACAACCTAATGTCGCACCGCCTTACCACCATTTGCAAATAATAAAATAGAGGGAGATGACAATTAACTAAGAAAAGGAGAACCAAGGCTGCGACCCAATTGACGATCGATTCCTGGATTGTAGTCATCATTGTCATACTTACTAGCGACATTGGTATTGAAGAGTTGGAAGGATAGAGGTTGTACCACCACATGAACCGTCATTATCGGACGGAGAAGGAACTACCAGAACTGCTTGTCGTAATCACTACTTCACCACTTTCGCCCATTTTCATACCAACAATTATGCAGCACGCACACACAATAACCTCAATCGTCATGGAAATCCCTGAATCACCACCACCAAATTCCTCCTCGAGTTACACAAGCACGAGGTCATGCATCGGTGCCGCATAGAGGTCACAAAAAGGCACTCATCGCCGCTGGATTGGTCGGCCCATCGATTCATCCAGATTGGACACGACAATGTTGTGGTATTTAGAGAGAGAAGAAAGATTATAGAGAGAAAATTTAATAATATTATCATTCATATAATAAAAGTGAGTTATAACTTGATTTTTGAATTGAAAGTTGAAATCCATGTGTGAGTGTAATTTTCAGTGTAAAGAATTATAATCTAACAATTATTTGTGCCCCCAAAAATGACTCGGACTTAAATTTTTTACTAATTAGACACAAGCCCAATTTCAAATTTAAATCTTCAGCTCAAAAAACATAACCAACAGTAGTAATTCAAACAGTAATTAGAATAGTCGTTGTACCTAAAAATATATATTTCGAAACCAATCGGTCCGGAAGAAATTGGTTGCGCAGATCCTACTAAATCTATGTGACTTGCGATCCTCATTCTTTAAAACGCATTTTTTTCAAAAATTCATTTCCAATCACATATTCTCTCAATAAAACAGTTTTACATAAAAACTCAAAAAAAAAAATCATTATTTTTAACCACATATTCTTTTAAAAAAATCATTTTCTATAAAATCTATTTTTACTAAATCAGGGGACTAGTAAGCATGGCAATGATGAGGACCAATGTAGTAATTTCCTTGAGCCCATTATAATAACGGAAGTTGAGCAATTAAGGAATATGATGATTGCATTATAAATTAACAATTGGGGAATTGGTTGAGATGGCTATCCTTCAATATGGTTTTGTTCAAAAGGCCTTTGACCAATTTCTTAAAAATAAAGAAATTTTAATTATTTAAAAGTCTCAAAAGCCCACTTTATCCTTCCCTTGCAAAACTACATTAAAGAAGGTTGGGCTCGCATTCACGTTAAACCCTTCTTCCTCAAATTCCCAATTGACAATTGCAAAAGAAAAAAATAATATTCTTCTCCTTCAAATTCCCAAACACTTCTCCTTCAAGTTGAAATCCTTTTCTTCTCATTCTTCTTCTGAGGTCGATGATTGTTCTTCATTTCCAAAAAAAAATCAACGAGCTCCCATTTAGAAAAATCAATGTAAGTTTCTAAACCAGCAAGGAGTTCTCTCTCTAGTGTTCAAATTGTGTTCAATTTTTATCTATGCAAATTCTTCTTCTTCTTCTTCTTCTTCATTTGAGATTTTACCTATTTTTTGGGGTTGTGAGGTAAAACCATTTTATCACAAAACTACGAATTCGTAATGTTGTCGAATCCCTCTATTAAGTTTTTAAGTTTCTTGATCTGAACTCTATGAAGTTCTATTCAAGATTATATTTTTGGTTTTGCTATAAAAATCATTTTTGTAACTTTTATTCAAGTTCTTTTTGAAATATTTGCATTGGAAATTCATATTTTGGCTTGGTGGTTTTGGGGTTGTGGTTCATCACTTGGTGTTTAGCATATTCGTTTTAGTATGTTCTGTAATGATTTCTTGGTAAGTTTCATTTCGTTTTAATTTTCTTAATTACGTGGTTTTGCATGTTGTATATAGTATACTGTTAGTTCTATTAAGGGAAAATGAATTCATTGAAAACCTTATGGCTATTTGTAGTTTAATTACACTATGGATATAATTTTTGTGAATGTTCTATCTACTTTGTTGTTTCTGAAATTTGTTGAAGATTAATGTTTTATTGTCAAATTTAGTAGGTTGCTACTTCATTCCAAGTTCAGTTTTATCTTATGTTCTATCTACATATACTTGTATGCATGCATGTTTCTGTATTGTAATATAACAAGGGAGATCAAGCGACTTTCGACTTGGACTAGTTTTTAGGCGGAAGGTGGGAAAATCAGTTGACATGGCCAATCTTCAACTAGTAGTGAGTAACTTATTATGGAAGCACTTCATTAATGTCCTTAGGCTATTAGAATGGAAAATGCCAATTGGGACTAAGGAATTTTTGTTGTTTTATATAAGTTGGATGTATTTTACTTTTCACATTCAGCAATTGTTTCTCGTACTTTGCTTCCTCATTCCTCACTTGTTTCTAGCTTTTGTTATTCTTTGATTTCTTTTAATCAATTTGTTTCTATGATCATTTTCCTTATTTAGGGACAGGTTCATCAGTCCTCCAAAGAAAGTTATTGCACCATCTCAAACACTACGACATGGAAAATAACATGGGCACTCATTACATGTTACTTTTTGTTGTGAAGTACTACAATGCTTGCAATTGTACAAAATTTCTTTTTCTCTCGTCAAAAAATATGTATGCTTAACTTGGTTTATACAGCTTATGCATCTTGTTCTTATGTACTTTGCTGCCATCACTTGTTCTAATATTTATAATTATTTTGTAGATTGCAGTGCTATGGAGAAGATTCAAGTTGACACTACAGTTATGACGAGATGTAAACTGCAAGTACATGATGTTTTATTCCCAGTTGGATACAAATTACAATAACAAGCTTCATGAGAGTTGCTTTGGATCACTTCTTAGATTGAGGGATATTAGGTTGGCTTCACAGGTTGTAAATCAATTACCATTGCAAAAGATGACGATGTGAACCCACGTAACAATAGTAGTTCCAAAACCCACAAAAGATTGAATCACAACTTTGGCAGAAAGATAAAATCATGATTTGAAGCTTGACCTAACAATTCATTGAATCAGGGAACCAAAGTTATGGATGAACTTGACCTTTTAATTACAAAAACTATGAACATTGCTATGAAATTGTTGAATGCTACAAAGATGAAATCCTTAATAAGTTTCAAAATTAAGTTCAGTGAAGAACAAGAAGAAAGCAAATTTAACTTTATTAATTCTCTCAATAATGTGTTGTATCACGATAAAAATGATGGGCCCTATATATGGGGAACTCATAAAAGCCCTAATTAAAACGTAAAATATCAAACAAATAGAGTTCTAAACGAAAAAAGGAAAAATTAAACCACCTTCAGATATTTTGTACTACGCGCGCACCGTTTGGTTGATTTGGCTGTGGGTTGAAATTTTGCCCCGTGCACATGCGAACTATTTTGCTTGTGCTCGCGCGCGGCTTTTTGACTACACACAAGGCTTCCTTTCTTCTAACTTATCTTGAATTAAGTGCACTAATCTTCGTTCCTCTTCCATGCACAACATGAAACTTGATCTTTTGCTCGTTGCAATCGAAGACACGGCCTATGTAGCTTGAACAAGTAACTCCATGGCTTACTTGATCTTCTTTGCTCGCAACCTCATCATTGGTCATTCTTCCATAATTAACGTATCTTTGTTATCTTTAGTTTCATGGTTCTCATCACCCCCCCCCCTTTCAAAAGGATTCGTCCTCGAATCTCCACCTGCATGAAATAGAGAAGGATCAAATAGATTGGTCACTTTCCTCTCGGTTGCAATTTTGACCTCCTTTGGGTCGACAAACTTTTTTTTCTCATATGCACCCAAACCCAATCACCTAGTTCAAATTTAACACCCTTTCATCATTTATTAGCTTGAGAAGCATTTCTCGATCTGGCAACGCATCTTCTCATGGATTGATCTTACGAATTCAGCATTTTTCTTCCCATCTAGACTACCTCTTTCATCAACAAGTAAATGAATTAAATCCAAAAGAGTTAATGGATTAAAACCATATAAATTTCAAAAGGTGTGTAAGAAGTAGTAAAATGTATGGTCCTATTATATGCATATTCTATGTGTGACAAGCAATCCTCCCAATTCTTTAAATTCTTATTGACTATCGTGCGCAAAAGTTATGTCAGTGTCCTATTAACTACCTCAATTTGTCCATCTGTTTGTGGGTGACAAGTAGTAGAAAATAATAGTTTAGTTCCCAGCTTACTCCACAAAACCCTCCAAAAAATGACTAAGAAATTTAACATCCCTATCAAACACAATACTCCTAGGTATCCCGTGGAGTCGCACTATTTCCTTAAAGAATAAGTTAGCTATATTCGTGGCATCATCTGTTTTATGACAAGGAATAAGGTGTGCCATCTTGCTAAACCTATCTACTACCACATATATGGCATCCCTACCCCTTTTAGTTCTAAGCAATCCCAACTCAAAGTGTATGGACTCATCAATCCAAGGCTCAGTAGAAACAGGTAAATATATATACAAACCTTATAGTAAAACCTTAGACTTAGCCTTACATGCAATGTATCTACTACAAATTAATGTGCTTAACATCTAAGCATCTTTGAACTTAAAAGAAGTAAGGAGTACATACTTCATTGATAATGCATCAGCTACTATATTCTCTTTATCTTGTTTATACCAAATGACATAAGGAAAGGTCTTAATAAACTTCATCTACCTCGCATGCCCTTGTTTAATTTACCTTGGCCCATTAGATGTTTGAATGACTCATGATCGGTGTGGATTACAAACTCCTTAGGCCATAGGTGGTGCAGCCATGTCTCCAAATCTCGAACAAGTGCGTAAAACTTTTTATCATATGTAGGATAATTCAAAGTTGGCCCACTTAGCTTTTCACTAAAAATAAGCTATTGGTCTCCTATCCTGCATCAAAACAACTCAAATTCCAATACATGAGGCATCACATTCAATTTCAAAAGTTTTGTTAAAGTCAGATACTGCTAAAATAGGTACAAAACAAAACATATCCTTAATAGTATAAAATACATGTTCTTGTTCAATGTCTCAATGGAATCCAACACTTTTTTTCACAATCTCAGTGAGTGGTGTGGCAAGTGTGCTAAAATATATAACAAAACGCCTATAAAAGCTAGCTAAACTATGAAAATTTCTTACCTCAGTTAGACTTTTAGGTGTTGGTCACTCCTTGATGACTTTGATTTTCTCCTCATCCACTCAATGCCCTTTGCACTAACAATATAACCAAGAAAAACAACTTTTTGCATGCAAAATGTATAGTTTTTAAAGTTAGTATAAAGTTGTTCCCACTTCAAGACAACAAGTACACACATCAAATACTCTATATGCTCCTCTAAATTCTTACTATACACTAGAATATGATCAAAGTAAACTACTACGAATTTACCTATGAATGCACGAAAAACATAGTTCATTAATCTTATGATAGTGCTAGGTGCATTAATAAGTCCAAATTACATAACTAACTACTCCTACAATTCATATTTAGTCTTAAAAGCAGTTTTCCATTCATCTCCTTCTTTCATCCTAATTTGGTGATATCCACTTTTAAGATCTACTTTACTAAATATACATTATCTACGCAGTTCATCAAGCATATCATCTAACCTATGTATAGGATGATGAAACTTTATCGTTATGTTATTAATTACCCTACAGTCAATGCACATTCTCCAAGTCCTATCCTATTTAGATACAAGTAGTACTGACAGGGCACATGAACTCATGCTTTCCCTCACATACCCTTTGCTCATCAATTTCTTCACTTGCCTTTGAAGCTCCTTTGTCTCTTCAAAATTACTTCTATAAGCTGACCGGTTTAGAATAATAGCCCCGAGCATAAAATCAATCTGATGCTAACCCACTAGGCATGTCTTCAGAGAACAAGTCTCCAAATTTCTACTACAATGAAATAGCCAAATTAGAGAGGGGTTGGTTAGTTTCCTCAAAATTGAGGTATAGTTCATTGTAAACCAGTAAAATCAAAGGCTAGTTTTCCACTAAAGTCCCATTATTTCACTCTCTTTTGCAAAAAAAAAAAAAACTCACTTTTAACTTTTTTCTCTCTGAAGACTCTCTTTCTTTTCTCTCATATGACTCTACTCTTTTCTCTTTATTTTCAACCACCTCCCTACTCTCTCTTCTTGGAAGTATTAGTGTCACTCTCCTTTTGCCTCTCTTTGTTTTTCTTCTCTTCTTGGCCTCTCCATTTCAGTGATTTTAGTGTTAATGGAACAAGAGTAACGGATTTTCCATCTTTGACAAACTTGTACCTATTTTTGAACTCATAATATATCACTTTCCTATTATACTATCATAGTCTCCCCAAAAAGATATGACTAGTGTGCATAGGAACCACGTCATACACCTCATCACTATGCTTCCCAATTGTGAAGCACCAAGACTTGCTTATGAGCCTCCCACATTCACTCAACCACTGCAACTTGTAGGGTCTAGAATGTTTTGGCATAGTCAAACCCAATTTTTCTACAAGGATAGTACAAGCAACATTGGTACAACTCCCTCCATCAATAATCATACTACATACCTTGTTGACATGGTACCTAGTATGAAAAATATTCTCCCTTTGCTATTCCATGTCATCCAACTTGATTTGTGTGCTAATAACACGCCTTGTAATAAGTGTTTCATCTACCACTGAGTACTCTACGCCTATCACCATCACTAGCATCCTCCAATTCGGGTATCTCATCACTATCACTCACCACTTCCCCATTATCACGCAAGATCATTGCCCTTTTGTTTGAACATTGAGAAGCAATGTGCCTCGAACTCAAGTATCTAAAACACTTGATATCCCTATTCCTGGAAGGTTGGGAATCCACCTTGGTTTTAATTTGCTAGCCACTTCATCTTTTGCCCTTGGTGGTTTGGTCTTAACCTTCGAAACTGCCCCCTCACTTCTATTACTATCCTACTTCGGTTTCCAAAAAAGATTAGAACCGAAAGAATACCTATCTACTCTTTTTCTTTTCAACTCTCACCACCTTCATAGTCACGTGCAACATATCCTCCAATTCCACGCAACTTCATTACATTGGCTATCTCTCTATTCAAACCATTCAAAAACCTAGCCATTGTGGCTTCCCTATTCTCCTCAACATTCACTCTAATTATAGCTATCTCCATCTCCTCGTGGTAAACATCCACACTTCTCGAACCTTGACTAAGGCTTTGAAGTTTTTGATAAAGATCCTATAGTCTTCAACTCACTTCATGTTTCAATAGGCCTGTCATGATTCCTCCTACTACTTATCACTAGTCGATCCCACCATATGATTGCATAGTCAGTGAACTCCATCGCAGCTATTTTCGCCTTTTTCTCCTCTGAATAGTTAAGGCAATCAAAGATCAACTCCAACTTCTCCCACTCTAAATACACCTCTGGAATGTTTCTACCTTGAAATGAAGGAATTTTCATCTTAATGCTGCTACCCAAATTCCTATCAACCCAATCTCCACCAAAGTTTCTAGAATCTCCTCTAGGTCCCCTTTCACTCATATCTCCTCTATTCCTCTTCCTACTCATTTCGGCCTCCCATATTTGATCATTCTCATTAGCACTATTCAATTCATTCCCATCATTAGATTCAATCCTACCTTGACTCCTAACATTAGGATCTCCTTTAGGTTGCTCCTCTTGTAAGTTAACTATCACTGTATCCTACCGATCCATTATGTCTCTAATTTCTCTAACTACCACATCCATCCACTCGAATTGTTGTTGCATGGCCCTCATCGTGAAGGCTTGATTGTCTCCCTCTCGTGATATTGATTCTTCTTTATCAGACATTAATTATTAGAATTTTGTATGTCATACGTGTTTGCACTCGTGTTTTACTAAAAAATTGGCTTTTCCCTCTAATAATCTCACCACTCTTGCCTTTTTCCTCTCAATGTTTTCTTTTAAGTTCTCTAAGTAACTTATTGATCTCAATAAAAAATTTCCACCCTTGAGAGGTTCAAACCTGAAGAACAAGGAATTTAAAAAGGATATTGACTCAAGGAAAAGACTCGGGAAGGAAGGAATGGAAGATTTGAATTTTCAACACAACTAAGAAATTCAAGAAAGTGTTTCTTGAAATCAATTTATACCTTTTCCACAACAAAATTGATACCAATAGATGATTTAGGAATTGAATTGATTTCTTGAAAGAAATTATGTTTCAAGAATTTTCAAGAAAGTGTTTCTTGACTCGGCTTATACCTTTTTCACAACAAAATTGATACTAATGGATGATTTAGGTTTGGAATTGATTTCTTGAAAGAAATTGTACTTCAAGAATTTTCAAGAAAGTGTTTCTTGACATCGAATAAGCCTCTTTTTGGCTTGGAATATTCATTTTCTTTGTACTGGAATTTTTTTAAGACTGAATACGATGAAAATCAAAATAGGCAAGAAATATCGAAACAAAATTGTATTGGTGCACTTAAATTTAATGCACAAAACAATTCTTGAATGTTCTCGGCATTTGTGTTGATGTAAAAGACTCAAGAAGATGATGAACAGTCAAGAAAAAGATGGAGACTTGATGAAGAATATGAAAACTCAACGACGAAGATGAAAAAAAATGTGGAAAAATAAATATATAACCTTGATTTTAGAGCCAACGCTCGGATACCAACTAATGTAAACCCATGTAGCAATGGTAGCTCCGAACCCCACAAAAGATTGAATCACAATCCTAGGAAAGCTAAAATCTTGGTTTGAAGCTTGATCCAATAATTTATTGAATCAAGGAACCAAAGTTATGGAAGAACACTTGACCCCTTAATTACAAAATTATGAACCTTGCTATAAAATTGTTGAACGCCACAAAAATGAAATACTTGATAAGTTTGAAATTAAGTTCAATGAAGAACAAGAAGAAATCAAATCTCGTTTTATAAATTCTCTCAATAATGTGTTATTTTACAACTCATAGAAACCCTAATTAAAACGTAAAATATCAAACAAATAGAGTTCTAAATGAAAAATGGAGAAATTAAACCGCCTTCAGATTTTTTGTATTGCGCGTGCCGTTTAGTTGATTTGGCTACGGGATGAAATTTTGCACCCATGTGCACGTGACCTATTTTGCCTGCGCTCGCGCGCCGCTTTCCAGCTACACTCTAGGCTTCACTTCTTCTAACTTTGCTTGAATTAAGTGCACTAATCTTAGTTCCTCTTCTATGCCCAAAATGAAACTTGATGTTTTGCTCGTTGCAATCGAAGCCACCCACATAGCTTGTACAAGTAATCACATAGCCTCCTTGATGTTCTTTACTCGCGATCTCGTTATTGGTCCTTCTTACACAATCAACAGATCTTTGCCAGCATTTGTCCCATGGTTCTCATCAGATGAAGACCACCATAAAAAAGAAGAAGTATGGTTTAAGATTGGAGACAAACGAGCAAGATTTGGATTTAAAGAAATTATTTTAGTGACAGACTTAAATTCGGGTGATTGTAACAACGTAGATAAGACATTGGGGCAGAGTGTCGAATCGTTAAAGAATATTTTAAGAAAAGTGGGGGGAGAGATTACGAAGGGATATGCTTACAATACGTTTGTAAATTGCAATAAAAGAAGGAATGACAAGTGTAAGTTGGGATTGATTGTCATATTGCCGTACGTCCTGTGGGCCATAGAAGAAAACACCTACATCAATTTATTGTGGCTAGATTTCGTGGATGATACAGAATCGAGAAGTATCCATGGGAAAATTTTCATTAATACATGATGGACGTATTCAAATGTGAAATGGGAGGTAAATTGAAAAATATGAATGTCAAAGAAGAGTTACCTTGTCGGTATTCGTTGCATAGCTTTCCTCTCTCTATAATGGTAAATTGAAAAAGATGAGAATGCTTCAAAACAATTACAAAGAGCTGAGGCTGAGCATGATTCCAAGCCACATCATGCATTCCACCTACACTCTCCTAGTGCACCTCAACCACCACTAGTATCTCGTAAGCTGAACATAGCAAAGTTAGTGAGAATTGAAATGAAAAAACTCAAGGGAAGGCTACAAGGAGTCATATCTCCTTAGCTTGATCGGGTGGGAAAAGAGGTTGATATGTTGATTGAATTGTCTATGGCGGGTTAATTTCATTTAGTGACTAGTGCATTTAATGGTGTCACTAGTAGCATAGCTTATGTATCGAAAGCTAAACCAAAGGGCTGGTTGGAAAAGGAGGCTGGATTTGATGATGTGGCGAATGTCCCTACATATGAAACAAATGTGGAAAACCTGAAAAGGACCCAAAGTCAGAAGGGGAGGTGGGAGAAGAGAATGTAGGAGAAAAGGGAGCTGAAGTTGGATATGAAGACGAGATGGAGGAGTATGAAAAGGAAAGAAAAAGAAACAATCATGGAGAAGGAGCATGAATATGTGGAAAAAGCGATGCCCACTGATTTTGTGACGCTGGAGAAACCTCAAGTGGACGGGAATGAATCCAGTCTCGGTATGTAAAAACCAATTTGATGTTCAGCTTCATGTCATCACCTCTAAATTTAACTAATTTTAAATTTCTAATGTAGGAGATAGTGTCCAAAGAGAGTATTGTCCAAAGAGAAAAGTATGATTATTGTGTTCTCCCTTCACAGACTTGACAAAGAGGAGAAAGTTGTCGGACATCGACGTATATGATCCTTATTGAGAAGTGGATCCTGTGAAGGTTGAAGCTTTTGATAAATGGATGAAAAGTACATCTTGTGTGTAAATTAATACATATAGTTCCAAGTACATATGCAAGTACTTATATTATTACATAACTATTATCGTGTTGTATGCACAATCAATTTATACCTCTGAGTTCTATGATGTTCAACCAAAAAAATTGATGAACATTTTGAATGATGATGGTTCGTTCAGTGTAAGTAATCAAGCTTTAATGATTTTACAATAATGTTACAAATGAATTCATTATTTGTATAGATGGTGAACGAGGCTCGATACCAAATATGAGAAAGGGTTTTAAAATTTCCAAATTTATTCTAGTAAAAATGTTGCATCTTGGATACTTGCTGCTTCCAATTTGTTTTGAATACACATGGCGAGTTACAACCAAAAAAAGAGCTCAATTACATGAGAGGGGCTACTTCGGAGCTTGGTAAACTTTGGAAGGACTGCAAATATTTGTATATTCCTTACTGTACCAGCAATCATTGGTTCGCGCTTCAAATTGATTTGGAGGAACGAACAATTATTATGTTCGATAGTCTAAAGGGTCACATTCGTAGGACACTTTTGGAAGCTTACATTCTACCTCTACATGAGGTTATTCCGTTATTGATAAAATTTCATATCATAAGTGAGGACAAATATAGCACGTAGAAGTTCAAATTTGTAAAGGTAAAAGATATTTATTAACAAATGAATAGGTTAGAGAATTAAAATAACTGCACAATTATTTTGTAAATCTGACCGCGGGATATTCACTCTAAAATACATAGAATTTTTGCAAGTGAATATGGATGAACACTCAATTCGATTGGATCGTGTACCAATATGGCGGTTGTTGGCATAGGGATACCGAATGTAATTGAAATTTACATATTTTCAGGCCTTTATAACTTTCAAGTTTACATATGTACATATTCGCGTAATGATCGAGACTTCATTCCTATGATACAGAATGATATTGATGTCGTTCTAGTATAAAAATGCACTCATTCAAATAATGACATTAAATTCATTCCAGTACGAAAATTACATTGATTAATATAATGACATTGAAATCGTTCCTAAGATACAAAACGATATTAATATTGTTCAAGTACAAAAAATACACTGCTTTACAACTTGTATAATGACATTGAAATCATTCCTGAGATAGAAAATGATATTAACGTCGTTCTAGTACAAAAATTGCACTGATTCACATAACGACATTAAAAATTTTATTGAGGCACAAAACAATATTGATTTCATTCCAATACATAAAAAAAACACTGCTTTGTCAATTTTCATAATAACATTGAAGTTGTTATATACCAATAATACGATATGAAAATTGTTATACCCACAGATCACAAGTGTCAAATCCTAAGATAGAAAATGATGTTAACGTCGTTACAGTTCAAATCACAATAGAAACTATGAGAACATTTGTATTTTCATAGTTGTCTATCACCTTCGAACTGTTTCAATAGAAAGAAAATACCTCTGTTCGCTCTTTCTAAGCCATTCAAGTGGTATTAACCCACTTAATGACCTCTTTCTATCATCATGCATATGTCAAAGTCAAGTCGAATAATCGTCGTTTTTAGGAATAACAATATCTATGTTGTATATTAAAAGATTCAATATCTATGTTGTTGTAATTATGATTTTAACTATATTGTTTTCAAATTCTTCAAAATTGTTATGAAACGATATGGATTTCGTTATACTATTTCGTGGGTTTCACACATAACGATATTGTTGCCATAAGCATGAAAGGAAATTAAATCTAAGTCATTCTAGTTATGATTTGAACTATAACGATTTTAAAGTCGTCAAAATTGTAATGGAACGACATTCTTGTCGTTATGCTATTTCGTGGGTTTGACATGTAAGATATCATTATAGTTATGCACGATATGAAACGATATATATGTCTTTGTATTTATGAATTGAAGTGTAACGATTTAAATGTCGTAAAAATTCTAATGGAACGACATCCATGTCATTATATTATTTCATGGCTTTGGGAACTAAAACGTACAAGTCAGCCAGGCACGCGCCTAATCATGCAGAGTTGGCACGCACTTGACTTGCTAAGGAGAGATATTAAGAATAACCAATTTAATCTAGCGCACACCTTAGCTCAAGCTAGGCACACTCTTTGTTGTAAAAATGACTTCAATGTCGTTATTTATTGAAATAAACGACTTCAATGTCGAAATGAAAATCAGTGAAATAGTGTGTATTTGATTCAGAAACGACATGAACATTGTGGGTTTGACACTTGTGATTTGTACAAATTTTTTTGTATAACGATTTTCATGTCGTTTTATTGGTATATAACGAATTTAATGTTGTTATGAAAATTAGTACAGCAGTGTTCTTTTTGTATTGGAACGACATCAATATCGTTTTGTATTTCAGTAATATTTTAATGTCATTATGTAAATCAATGCAATTTTTGTTTCGGAACGACGTTAATATCGTTTTCTATCTCAGGAACGATTTCAATGTCGTTATGCAATTCCATAAAGCAGTGTGTTTTTTGTACTGAAATGACAATAATATCATTTTGTATCTTAGAAACAATTTCAATATCGTTATGTGAATCAGAAACAATTTCAATATCGTTATTTGAATCAATCGAATTTTCATACAAGAACAACATTTAAATTAACCGTAATGATATAAATGCCATTTGTCTTTAATGTGGAAAAAAATAAACATAGGAACGTAAAATGACTTCAATTTCAATCTAGTAGTACAAAAGCGTAATGACTACAAAATGTAATAAATCATTTTATGCTTCCAACAAGTACAAAATTATAAAGTTATAAGTCACGACAATAGTAAAACCTTTCACCACCAGCTATTTGGCCCGTGCAAGTGGATTGAACATGATCAATTTTCTTGCACCTACTGCACTTACGAGGCGCACGCATCTTGTCGGCTAATCTTTTCATCTTTTTTGGCAGTCGCCTACCCTGTCTTCGTGGCAATGGTGGAAATACCTCTCTAGCCATTACATGCTTGAGAATTTGCCATTTAACCTCATTTGGTAAAGGGTATACGAATGTAGAATATGCTTGCTTCCAACAAAAGTTATTATAAAAGGGGCTACATAGGCTATAGCTGTCATCTCTTTTAAACCTTACAACAGCAATTCCAGTACACATGGGAACTTGTCCAAATCAAGTCTCCTACACGTACATGTCATTTTATCCAAGTCTACAAAGTGGTGTTCTAAATTGTCACCAACTTGATAAATGTTCGGAGATACCTGATTTACTTCCAACCTATTTGAATCGTTATATTTCATGCACATATTTTTCTCTAAAGGTGACGTGAGGTTGGTCACACATTTTTCTGCTTCATCATGTCTGCCAGAATACCACTTTTGCATTGTCTCTCGGATATACTTCAAACTAACTATGGAAAATTCTCGAGCTCTCTTCAGCAAACCATTTAGCAATTTCACTTTGTTCGTAGTCGTGATATTGCAACATATCCTGGTAAAATGTGCTCTATCCCAATAGTGGAAATCTTCTTCTAACAAGTACTCTTTGATTCCATTCTTTTTACTGCATAGAGTTGTCATGTTGGACTCAAATTCTATTACAATATAAGCCTTTGATGCTACCTTAATTAAAGTTGCAAGATCACTCCATGGAGAAATGGTCTTCAAGTTCTTTGCAGGTGATATGTGCAATTATTATGATGAACAAACTAAAAAAATATTTCTAACTCCATTTTTAATGCACGTTGCACGATCAGATATAATCACGAGCTTGTTTGTATCATCTGTTATTAGATGTAACTTCTGAAAGAACCAACTCCAAGATTCATTATTCTCCGAATCAACTTCTCCCCATGTGAATGGAAATATTTGAAATTTTGCATCATGACAGGTTGCTACAAGTAGATTACCTTTCATTCTCGATGTCAAGAATGTACCATCCACAGAAATTACCCTTTGCATTGAGTTTATGAATCCACGTATACTCCCAAAGCAATAGAAAAGTACTTGAAGCACCATCAATAGTATGAATGTCTCATCGTACCAGTATTTTGCATCTCCAAAATATGATAATATGCTGGCCATTTTACATAACTCTCACGGGGTTTTCTAGGGATCAGTCCGCAAGCAAAATGTTTAGCCATATACACTTTAGTATAACTTATGATTATCCCAAACTCTCGGCGAATGTCACTAATGATGTCCCTCGGTCTGTAAACTCGGTTGATATCTTGATACTTAGGGGCGATGTAGTTTCCAAGAACCATTTATGAAGCATGTCTATGGTCGCCACGACGAACGCTAATGGAGTGAGAGTATCAGACCATTGTACTTTTGAACTTCAAAAATAGGACTTTTTTCGATCTTGGTTGCTCGCAAGCGCCACTTGCAGTTTTCATCAGTACAAACAATTGTATAAGTACTCTTATTTGATTTCTTATTCTTAACTTTGTATTCAAAGTGACACTTCATAGCCAGCAACTACAATTTTGATATTTGGTCATACTTAGATGGAAACAGTTGGTTGACTTAACTACAATTTTGATATTTGGTCATACTTAGATGGAAACAATTGGTTGACTTACACATCTTTATACCGATGTCCTACAACGGAACGAACTTACACTTCTAGATACAATCCGACTACATTCAACATCATTATTATCCTTTACATTTGGACTATAGGGTTCATCCGTGTGTAACTCCACATCATTGTCATTTGCTACAGGAGAACTATATTCGCCATCTACTCTTAGGGAACTATTTTCACTTATATCAAAATCATTACAATCTACAAATATTTCATCACCATTGTCATGATTACCATCATCATTCATTCGAATTTCTCATCATTTATATTTTCAATTTGTTCTCCACCCTCTATTAGTAATAAACATAAAGTCATCACCAAAATCTTCTAGATTTTCAACAACCTTGTTCAAAAGGGTTATACAAAGAAAAGTTTATCTACATACATATACAAACCACTTCATATTGTTGTCACAATCAATGATCGCCGGTGCAGTTGGAGATTGAAATGCGAGATCTCTTGTTGATCCGATAGTGAGGTTTTTGCTGTTAGACATTATAGGTACTATAGCTGAAATCTCCATTTTGTATAGCCTTGTATCGACGTTCAACATCTTTTTGACTGTCATACAAGTCCACATAAAAAATTAATTTCGAAACAAGAATAGTCGTCGTTTTTCCTTTCGCCATCCCCTGTATATTTTCATTTTCATGTACCTTCAACTAGCTACTCATATTTAATTGGATAAAAACTGATATACATACAATATCTACAGTGTCCATAGCTGTAATTCAACATAAAAATTTTAAAATTTCATCGAATATCAAACATTGTACAATATTGATAACGAGGTATATGTCGTTTTGGGTTGCAGAAAACGATATGTAAGTCAATCTGGACAGTAAAAAATGAAATATATGTTTCACAATAGAACAACAAATAGAATAGTCAAATATGTTTTTACCAACATATGTTTCGTTTCAAAAATAAGGGGTAATTAGAATAGATTGAAAAGAAACCAACACCAATGCTCTAATTCAATGATAAAATGAATTCAAAACCATTGACAAGTGAACACTATAAACATAAATCACAACAACATGAAGAAATGATTCAGAAAAATTGAAAAAGAAAGTACCTCAAATATTGAAATTTAATATTACCTTCTCTTCTTCTCCAAATGCCTAACAAGAATGTTGTAACCTTTAACTACTCATTTCGACCAAATGAGTGTTCAAAAGAATGACAATGGTAGATTCTATAGTTTCATGAAGGAGAAGAGATGATAAGAAAATGAGCATAATTGCAAAGAGATGTCGACCCGACTCTAGAAGAATGGAAGCCAAAATTGAATTAGGGTTAAATGGAAATTGAAAGGGGAATTAGAGCATTATGTCTTTTTACATACAATGATATTTTAGTAATTTACAAATTATATTTTCTTTTTCTTTGTATTTTTAGGCTATCTAACTAAAAAGATAGATTTTAGGCTTTATAAATATTTTTTTTGTTTTCACTATGCCTTTTCACCCTTATTAATTCTTTAGAGAGAAGTTATGGTAATTAGCACAAAACATCCTTATTGTTTGCATTAATTGCGCAAATTGTCCCTATCATTCGAAACTTAGCATTTGCATCCTCATTTTCTTATTCCGTCGATTCCTTTTGACAAATATAGGTAATTAGTGTAAAATGCATTTATCGTTTGCTTTCATTATGGAAAACATCCCTAATGTTTTAACATTAGCATTTGGACCCAAAGTTCGACCTTTCTTTGCACAAAGGCTCTTACTATCTAGTTTCTCTACTGTAAAATGACTAATTTATCCTCTTAAATTAGGGGTGGCAAAAAATCTCATCGGCTCAACCCAAGCCTCGACTCAGGAGCCACACGGACCGGCTCGTGTCACGGGCCGAAAAGGCTCGTGCGAGTTGCCCGTATTATATAAAAAAAATTAAAAGCTACCTACAAGCAGCTGGAGCTGCCAAGCAAGCAGCTACACAATAGCTGCGTCCAGGCAACTATTTTAGCTACTTGCACGCAACTTGCGTGCACATAACAAAAAATACGTTAAATTTAAAATTTTGTATGCAATTGTCTTGTCAAAATTTGAATTTGAAAATTAAATATGGTTAAATCCGATATATTTTTTTGTCTATAAATACGGGAAAATTTTTTACAACTTCATATCAATCTTTCTCTAATTTCCTTACACAATATTCAGTATTTTACTCTCCAATTTTCTGACCCTGATCTTTAATTTAGACATTTGTCAGTATTATTCAGTTTCCTTTACTATTTCATATCAATATTCTTTACTATAATACATACACATGGATTTCACTAGTGATAAGATTAATTAGTTTAAATGTAGTTTGAGTACTCCATCAAAGTACGACGCACTTCAAAATATTCCAATTGTTTTGGAAGATATTGAAGATGAGGAAGTAGTCGAGGTTAAAAAGTCGAAAAAAGAGTCTGCAGATTGTTGGCAACATATGACTCGTAAAAAAGTTGGGGTTCAAAATAGAGTTGATATTTGGAAAACATGTTGTAATTATTATGGTAAAGAACTTAGTTGGAAGCTCAGTTCGAGCACAACGCATTTAAATAGGCACATATTAAGAAGTTGTAAAGCGAAACCGGTCGGTTTTGACCTGAAACAGACCGAACTAACATTTACCGGTTCCGGTACTACTCTTTCCACTTTTGTAGATTCACAGGAAAGATTTCGTGAATGAATATCTACATATGTCACTGCAGCAGAGATGCCAGTAACGATGATCGAGTCAGCACACTTTACTCGTCTTGTGTAGAATTATTTCCAACACAGGTATAATTCTTATTGTAGAAATACTTTTTTTTCGGATGCTATAAAATTATATAATAGAAGAAAACAAATTGCTATTGAAAGTCTAAAAACTTTTAATTGTGTTATATCATTTACCTCTGATTTATGGACCGATGTTAATAAAAAAAGTTTTATTGCTGCNGATTGGGAATGTGCGGAATTACGTCTTCAAGAACAAGTTGACAGTATAATGGCCGATGAGTTACAACAGATGCAACAGATTCAAGCATAAGATATTGTAAGTTTTTAAATTGATTAGTTTCAAAAAATACGTAATGATAAATATTTTTGTTTCAAAAAAAATTGTACACGAGATATTTTATTCGTGTACAATTTTAACTCCGCCTACGATAATTGTAGCCGGTCCCAAGCCCGGATAAAGGAGGAGGGTTTTAACTTTTATAATTTATTTAATTTACAACACATATAAAACGTACAAATTTTTAATTTAAAAAAAAAAAAAAAAAAAAAAATCGAGCTTGTTCAGCCCGCTAAGGCTCTGGCCAAGCCTCCTTTTTCTCAACCAGGCTTTGCTCGGCTCGACTCGTTGACATAGCTATCTTAATATACAAATGAAAAAGAGAGAACTAGTTTTAAAAAAAAGTATCACAAAATCCTAAATTTAAATCATATTAATAAAAAATTTAATCTTCCCAAAAAAAAAAAAAATATTTTCCTCTTAGCGGGTTTGAATCATAATAGTTAGGATTGGAGTTTGGATTAAGATCTTAAATGAATCTCTAATTAAAAAAAAAATCCATCTTCACACATCATTTTTGTGAGGCAAAAGAAACTTGAATAAAATCGAAGCAAAATTCAAAATCTGATGTAGCGATTTAAATCCCTAAAAACAACTCTTGTAACTTCGCTGAAAATAAAAAAAGATACTGAAATACGAAACTTGATTATTAGAGAATAGCTAAATACCAAGATGGTGCCAATTTTTTCAGTTTGTTTATTTGATAAATTGACATTTATAATGATTTAATGGAGAAAGTAGATGGTAACGACCAAAATTTTGCAAAAAGAAAGATCGATCTAAGAGTTCAAATACTAAAATTAAAATATAAGAATGATTTGTGCAATGAAGGCAAGCTATTATAATATTTTGCACTAATATCCATATATGACGGAAGGAATTGAAGGAATGAGACGGAAATAATCTCATTTGCAAGAAATATTGAATTAAGTGTGCAAATGTCAAGTTTGAAATGATAGAAACAATTTGTGCAATAAGTTTGGCTAATTATGCCTTGAAATTGTGTCCCCAAAAAACAGCAAATTCAACATAAATTAGAGATACATAGCAGCCACGGAACAAAGCAAAAATAGAGAAAATTGGCAAAAATAATTGGAGTTAGCTTCCCAATTCCAAACATTGTCGATTGGACTTTATTTGATGAGATGTTTAAATTTTCTTTTTAATATTTGTTCGTGAAAATCCATCTGGTAGATAATGAGTTTTTGTGAAAAGACCATTATTAAATTCTTGATGATATTGTGATCCTTTAGTATTATCAGGAGAAGTTTTAATTTCATTATTATTGATTATAGCAGAAGAATCAATCGAAGTTTGGTATGGGCAAATTATTTATTTTATTATCAATTCTGTTAGAACTGATTGAATAATACTATTTTATTTACACAGAGAAGAAAAGTATAATTTCACGTTCATTGATTAGTCAATTTTTCTAACAATTATGAATTAACTAAATGCAATGCAAGTTGGCCCAATTCTTTTCACTGAAAAAGAAATAAGAGAATGAAGTGAGCTAAAATAAAATGTATAATGTAGTTTTTTTTTTTTTTTTTATATAGAAAAAGAGAGAAAAGATTGAAGTGTTGCAGTTGGCACTGTATTATTATGATCTGGCATGGGATACTGAAACAAAAGCGAATCAACGAGGTTGTTACCCAATTTTATGTCCAATTCTATCAACGTGGCTCAATGTCAGTATGGTGGTTAAGATGTCACACATTTCATTTATCTCAAACATACTAATTCTTCATTTGAGTTATATAATTTAAATTTTATTTTCAACAATAAAATCTCTCAATATAATAAATTTATATATAAACTCAAAAATTTTCCTTCCTTTTTCATTACACATATGAGACCCAAAAAAAATAATAATAATCACTTTTTTCATAAAATATATTCTAAAAATGGGGCTCAATGGCTAAATATTATTTTGAATACAATTTAGAGCATGTTTGAGCTTTTTTTTTTTTATATCAAAAATGCATTTCAAATTAGTATTTTGATAGAATGTGTGATTACAAAATAAGAAAAAAAAAAAAAAAGTGGGTATGAAAGGATGTGTGATTCAAAATAAGAGACTGAAAAATATATTTCGAAAATAATATGATCCAAACAAGGGTTTAATCTTTATTTTTCATTGGGTTGGAAATACAATTGTGAAATTTCATTTTGATCACTCATCTTCATTTTGTTTCAACTTAGTTACAGGTATTATATTTTTATTCGAAATTATGTCACTTCAGTCCATGTTTGCTCACTTTAAAATAAATTTTTTTAATTCTGATACTCATTTTTAAACACATATTTACACAATACAATATTTTTCATATAAATTTTAAAAAAAAAATCTTACTTTTAATCTACACAATTTTCAAACACATATTTACACAATACAATATTTTTCATATAAATTTAAAAAAAAATTCTTACTTTTTATCTACACAATTTTCAAAAAATCACTGTTCAAATATCTTTTTTTTTTTTTTTTTAAAGTAATAGCCATAAAAATGGGACTGACTTCACTTCCATTCAAAAAGTTAATGGGTGAATCCAATGTAATTGATGGTAAATGTGACATGGCATAATTTTATTTTATTATTTTTATTTTTTTGATACCTACGTGTCCACTTTCGGCGACTAATTCTGGGGTCTGCGATTCGATCCCTCATCACACAGACCAGGTAAACCGCGTGATGTACCCCAAACTGATCAGAGCCCAAGAGCCCCCCAACTGCACTGTCAAAGTGTCGAGCGAATTAAATTAATGTTGCGTCTTGCTTTCCAGAAGAATTCATGCCCTCCAGAATAAATCCTACATTCCAGAAGAGAGTCTGCTTTCCAAGAGCCCCCATGAATCGAACCCGCGACCTCTGATCTATAAGCATTAAAGAGTCTCATTTTTTGCCAGTTGGGATGTGCCCCGGGGGGCGACATGACATAATTTTATTGCTATATAGAATTGTATCTCACACTTAAAATGATTCTTTCCAAAATAGGATTCTTATGTGGCATGTTCAACTAGTGATTAATGGTGAAAATGTGATATGAATTTTCTACAATAATTTTACTAACATCAGTGAAGTAGGTGATGTAATTGAAACATGTATATTTAGAAACTAGATTGAAATAAAATAATAACACTACCAAAACAAAGCTTCGAAAAATTAGATGACTAAATTGGACTCAGATCTCATTGTGCTCGATCCTCTTTAAATTTCAATTGATGTTAAGAGCTGGCCCATTTTATATAAATTCTAAAAAAATTGAAAAAAAAAATCTAAAATTATAAAAATATATATATGAATAATTCAAGCTCTTAATGATTATTTATATAAAAATATTAAAAATATATTTAAATAATAACAGATAAAAATATTCTCAATCCATGTAATTACTTTTATTTTTATTTCCTATATTTTGCATTCAATTTATTATTCATTTTTATTTTACAAAATTGTATTGAGAAAAATATTGTATGATTCATCACTTTTAAAATATATATATTATTTGATAATATATTAACATAAAATT
>CAIGRB010003458.1:0-13381 GCA_903798255.1 Fraxinus quadrangulata | reverse complement strand
ATGGTGTTTGATGGGGATTAAAATTAGATTTTTAGTAAATTGTAATAGAAAATTTTGAAATATATAGTTGAAAAGTTGTGGGACCCATGAAAGATGTGGTTAATAGTGATTGTTTGACTTTGATTTAAATTAAAATCTGATTTTAATTCGAAACAAACAAGACTTAAATGTGCAATTTACTGTTAAATTAAGTGCATCCCATGCCCCCTCATGAACAGAATCTAACCAAAAGGACCATTTGTGCCAAAAATACAAATGTTTTGTACTATTTACGCTACATTTGAACTTTGAAGGGTATGGGACCAAAAAGGCACAATAAAAAAATGTGTAGGATTATTTGCGCTAATTTCCCTAAATATTTGGGCAAAACTAAAAATGCCCGAAAACTTCAACGGTTCACTCGCCGAGATACTTAAACCCTCCAATACTTTTCCGCGTCAAAGATAAGACGTTTTAACTCCCACCCTCTCATTCAGCCATGTCGTTGCTCCTCCGCAGCCTTCCTACCGCCGCCGCCCTCCGCCCCAGACCGTCCCTTCTCCTCCACCTCCCCATCCTCCATCTCACCCTCCACCATACCAGTTCCAGCCCAATTAGACCCCTCCAAAAACGAGCATTTTCCTCTATGCATTCTTCTTCTTTTCCCCCTCCTGAAACACTCAATATCCCTACTCCCAAGAAACTTGTGAATCCCTCCGTATATTCCAGCACAAACGCCCTCGAATGGGTCAACCGCACTGCTTTTTGTGGAGAATTATCCGAATTGGATGTTGGTAAACGTGTTCGCGTCTGCGGGTGGGTTGCCCTTCATCGGGTTCACGGGGGACTCACTTTCGTCAACCTGCGTGACCATACTGGAATAGTTCAGGTATCTTTGTAATTGTTCTTAATTGTTTGTTGTTTAGTAATTGGTTTGTAGTCTGTATTTGAATTTTCTTTTTGTTTAACTAGATTACAACGCTTCCGGATGAGTTTCCCGAGGCACATTCAGTTGTGAATAACTTGAGGCTTGAATACGTGATTGCCGTGGAAGGCTTGGTAAGACGTCGGCCCAGTGAGTCCATCAATAAGAAAATGAAGACGGGCTTGATAGAGGCGAGTTATACTTAATTCCAGAGCTTAGACGGATCACCTGCACTTTTTAGCAATAAAAGTTCTAATTGTTAAAAGTATTATTAGCTGCTATGTTGTTTATTATTGCCTACACGAGCTATATGCCAATGCAAGTAATTGAAGAGTCATCTGAAATGGTCTTAAAAATTCTTCATTAGTAGCATTCCCTTCCATGTTGTTTATTTAGCCTACGCGAGCTTTATGCCAATGTAATTACATACATAATTGAAGAATCATCTGAAATGGCCTTGAGTTCATTGGTTCGGGGTATGCACGAAAAAGAACATGGATGTTTGACTTTGATAATTTTTATCAAACAAGCACTTGGTTTTTTATTGGAAAAGCTAGTCCTTTATAACTCTTCAGTTTCCAAATAATTGGCTCGCTCGTTTTTTATTGTTCCCCTTTCAAAGGTTTCCATTTTTCCACTGAATTGGGTGTGCGTACAGGTTGCTGTTGAGAATGTCCAAGTGTTGAATGCAGTGAGGTTAAAGTTGCCTTTCTTGGTTACGACTGCGGAGGATGCAAAAGATTTTGTTAAAGAGGAAATAAGACTGCGGTAATTGGTTTAAGGGTTATCCATCCATGCTAAAAATGAGTGATTGATGTTTTTCCATCGAGATTTTTTATTTTTATATTTTTTATGCCACCTGTTATGAAATGTTTACGACTACATGAAAGAAAGTATGTCAGAGCAAGTGGATTAATTCTGTGGACAAGTTGTGGCTGTCACCATGTTGTTTGTCTAATTTCGATTCAATAACTACGTACTCTGGGAAGTTGAGTTGCAAACTATTACGACAAGTTGATTATTATTACCGTTATTGATCATCCTCCTGATTTCCTTATCTCAGTAATAGAAAAATTATCATTGTTGCCTTGCTACTTGGCTGCACGCCTTTGGGCCCATCCTCATGAGCATATACTAGAAGGAATGAATCACTGTATTACAATTAAATAGAAATAGAAAGGAAAAATGTTGCCTTCATCACTGTTTGTTTGATATCTCAGTGGATAATGTTTATTTATTGTTTTTTCATAGTCGGGAACAAAAACTTCTTGATGCTTCAGTTCTTGGTTGTGGACTTTGGCTGAGATGTTGTGTAGTGGCTATCTAGAACACTAAACTTGTGATCTAGTCCATTTTCTTATATAGCCCTTTATTGTTTCGAGGTGAAGAAATAAAGTAATTATGACGAATAACCTTCTAGTCTTAACCGAAGATTGTCACAATAGTTTCATTGATGAAACATCTAAATTCTAAAGTCACTTCCTCAAATTATGATGTACACAGTTTCTTTGAAAGAAATTGAAATATCATTTCAAAATTCCCCGGATTTCTTTACTGCCACAATTGTGGCCCCAGCTCACAGATTTAAGCTGAACCACATTTTTTTATTGTTTGCAAACTGGAAATTTCAGTGTAACTGGTTGGAATTAAAAAATGTATTTTTGAATTTCTGGCTATAAAAAAGGTGGTGCATCAGATTTTAATCCTCTCCCCTTGCTCTACCCGAGACGCGCGCGCACACACACACACACAAAGTAAATAAATAAAACGAGAGAGCAATAATTGGTCTAATAATGTCATAACCTCTAATTCCAGGTGAGAGGACTTGTCTTTTCTTGAAGGAAGTCAGTAATTGCTAGAAAATTATTATTTCACATGACAAAGTCGTAACTTCATTGAAATCATAGGTCTCTTTTTCTCGGTTTTGTGCTTTACAGTTGCACTCATGCTTAGAAATCCATAATGCATGCTGTTTATGTGTTTTACTTTTTATTGAGCAAGTACAACAATGTCCACTATCAATTTCATGCTAAGAATTGTGTTTTTGTTGCAATATATGGTTCTTGTTCCCATTTGTTTATTGTGCTCCATGCAAACAATAATACTAAGTTTTCGGACACGTTTTCAGATATCGATGCCTAGATTTACGTCGGCCACAGATGAACGCTAACATTATGTTGAGACATAGAGTGGTCAAACTCCTTCGTAGATATCTAGAGGATGTGCATGATTTTGTGGAGGTATTAACTTAAAATCTCATTACTCATGGGCATCTACGATCGTGCTAAATTACACCGATTTATGAAAAAATAGAAGCTAAAATCAAAGATCAATATCATGATAACGCTATTTCTTTGTGCTGATCCTGACCTTTTTCATGGTTGTAAGGTAGATTGAGACTCCAGTTCTATCTAGGTCGACTCCTGAAGGTGCTCGGGATTATTTAGTTCCTTCAAGAATCCAGGTATTTTTATCTATTTTAGTCGGCTTACAAGCACTTGAATGCATGCTTTTTGTCTATGGTTAATGGTTCCTGTAGCAAATTGCTGGCAATTTTTAATGAAACCAATGATAATAGTTTCATGTGTAATTTTTGGTTTTACTTCTTCATGCTCCCCCTGCTCTCTCTGCCTTCTTCTGATTATTAGAAGGAACGGTTTTGAAAAATGGAAATGTGTCCACATTCTTGTTCACATGAAACATTGATCCTTGTGCTTTTGGAGACACACAGTCTATTGATAACTAAAAGCTTGTTTGGCAAGTGTTTATAAATGGTAATTTATAAATAGATAGAAATTAGTGTTGGATAAGTGGGTACTGGGTAATACTTGTGGTCCCATGAAATGTGTGGGTAAAAAGTGGTTTGATTGTTAATATATAATAGCCAAACATGGTCTAGGTTTGGTAAATGCTGTAGAAGTTTGGTTAGTGTAATGGCTACTTTGACTTATTTTCACAGCATTATCCAGATTACAGTCACCATTTCTAACCTATCAATGGAAGGTGTGGCTTTTCCTTCACAAGGTGTACAATCTACCTGAGCTAATTATGAATGATGGAATGATTAAGTATAAAGTTATATGTTCTTTTATGTTGTTTCGGATATTATGTTCATGGCATGGAGTTCTGAATGCTGAATTCCACTTTATAAAGCCAGGGACATTTTATGCCTTGCCACAAAGTCCACAGCTCTTCAAGCAAATGCTTATGGTCTCCGGTTTTGATAAATATTATCAAATAGCCAGGTATGGTTCTTGTTGATGGAGGATTGAATCTTTTATTGTACTAATGTTCTTTTTTAGTTTACATTGTTCTTCATTCAATTTTCCTGCCAGAAGTTACATTTTTTGCGGCTCGTGTATCTCTTTTTAAATTTTATTTTTGATAATTACTGCTTACAGTTGTGCGTGGGTGGTCAGGTGTATCAAATGTATTAAAATTGATGCTCTTGTTTTATCTTAGTAATGGTTATACCCAAAGATGCAGATTTGTTGGTTGCAGAAATTAATATCTTTGCCTACATCATGTATGATACAGATGCATAATTGAATCTACCCACCCATGTTTTGCAGATGTTTTAGAGATGAAGATCTAAGGGCTGATAGACAACCTGAATTTACACAACTAGATATGGAAATGGCCTTTACTCCTATGGAGGAGATGCTGAGGCTAAATGAAGATTTAATTAGAAAGGTTAGTTGGTTTATTCTACCATTCTATGATATTTAACTAAGGGATGGATGAGATTCCTAAAAGATTAATTGATAAAAGAAAGTGGTGAAGAAAGCTAAATTCTGCATAGATTATTACATAATTCTATTGAAGGCGGCTTCTTTGTGTTAAATTATATAACCAACATGTGACATTTTCACTGACTTTTGATTGTTGATTGGAATGATAGTCTTGTATATAGAGTGTACAACATAGGCTTTCTTTCTTATTTTACTGCTTTCTTTGATCTTCTATTTTCGTTCTTCACTTTCGTGGATGGATCTAGTTTGGTTTTGTCAAATCTTGATCAATTTATTCCTTTATGAGGGCATTCTGACAATATCAACTGTTAGTGGATAAATCTATTTTTGGTTGAATTTGTTGAGATCAGGCTAGCAAAATGCCTACTTTGTTTATTCGTGGTGGTAGATCAGATTTATTTTATTTTTTCTTGCTTGAAATGTTTCAACTGAAACCATATCATAGTATATGAGGAACAGGGGCAACTTAGTAGAATTTTTGAAGTGTCGGTTTTATTATAGTTCACTAATAAATTTGTAGTCCCAAAAGTACTGTAAACAGGCAATTCATAGTTGGATTTTTGAACTGTCAATGTTAGTATATCTTCGATAATCAATTATTGCCACCAATTTTCTCCATTTGTATTTTATCAAGCATGTTCAAATTCTTGCAGGTTTTTCTCGAGATCATAGGAGTTGAGCTACCAAACCCTTTTCCAAGGCTTACGTATGCTCAAGCGATGAGTCGATATGGTTCAGACAGACCAGATATTCGTTTTGACCTTCAACTGAAAGATGTAATTGACTTTTAGATTTGTGCTATTTACTTATGATTCTGATTTTCTTTTTTGGCGGTTAAAGAAATCAACCTCTCTTTGCATACCTTTGATATTTAGCCCCTGTTTGAGCTCCATTTTCTACAAAACTCATTTTCCCCCAAACTTATTTTCAGCCACACATTCTCTCAATAAAATAATTTTACAAGTAAATCCAAAACTTTTCAATCACACACTCCAAAAAAATCACAATTTATTTCCTAAAAAATGGTGCTCAAACATAGGCTTAATAAATTTCTTATCATCATCCAGTCTTCATCCATCTCTTTTTGTCTGTCTTGTTCTCAACTCAACAATCTCTGTCCTACTGTAAAAGAAGATGAAGTTACCTTGTTTCTAAAAGGCAGGAAAATCTGAATTCATTAGTCCATGTTTTCCTATTTCCCATTTGCTTTTGTACCATATTGGCATGAAGTAATTTATCAGTTGACCATTTGGTGAATGTACAAGTATTTTAGTTCTATGTTATTGGCTCATATCTTATTTTCTCAACAATCTTCAATATTTATGAATACCTTCTATATCATTTACTGTAGTGAAGTTATGAGGGTATCTTTATCCATCATCTTCTGATCATGAATGATCTATATTTGATTATTATTATTATATAATTTATCTGTCCTGTTTGCTATTTATGCAATGAAAGCCATTGACATGTTTATTGGTTTTTTGACAAGTTTTGCCCAGTCAATTCTATAATTAGCATACTGTTTCATATCTCTTTTGATATGGAGTTTTTTGAGCATGACCCCAGTTTGCTTATATTAATGTTACGAGAGGTATGATATAAATGTGAATGTTTGATGCATTTTGTTCGTTACACAATGATTTCGTTATGTTTTATTTAATTTTTTTAGCTTTCCTCAAATGAGAGGTTCCTGCTGTCTTTCATTTAACCAGACAACTAGATTAGAAGAACTTAAAATGAATTTCCTACATTTCAAGAATATTCTGTCCTAATTTTGTGTGGTTTAAGCATTAAATGATATTATTTCCTTTTTTATTTTATTTTATTTATCTTCTACCTGCAGGTATCTGGTATTTTCTCAGACTCCTCCTTCAAGGTTTTTGCCGATACTTTGGTTAGTGGGGGAATTGTTAAGGCTTTGTGCGTGCCATCAGGAGCAAAAAATTATTCAAATACTACTCTAAAAAAGGGTGATATATATAACGAAGCTATTAAATCTGGAGCAAGGGGTTTGCCTTACTTAAAGGTCTCGAATAATGGTAACAAACTTCTGCAAATATTGAACACTTACATATTGGTAAAGAAGATTATGGATCACAATCGGTATTGTTCGATATATTATCTTAGGGGTCCTTGAAGGAATACCTGCACTTGTATCAAGTTTAGACACAACAAAGCAAGAGCAGTTACTGAGCCAACTATCTGCAAGCTCGGGTGATCTTATCTTGTTTGCAGTGGGTAACCATGCATCAGTTAATAAAACCTTAGACCGGCTGAGGATGCATGTAGCCCATGAGTTGGGCTTAATTGATCCTGTAAGTTGCAAATTTGGAGCGCATTTAATACATTTATCAGAGAAAACGAATTTGGCTATTAGTATCTCTCCCTTTATCTGACCTTATTTTGTTTGTTCTTGCCATTTAGTCAAGGCATTCAATCCTGTGGGTGACCGATTTTCCGATGTTTGAGTGGAATGATTCAGAGCAGAGGCTTGAGGTTTGTATAGTTTCTGTATTGAGCATCAGAATTTTGTAAGTTTTAACAATGTTCCTTTTAGGAAAAAAAGAAGAAAAAAGGGAAGAGAAGAAAAAAACTGGTGGGAATGAAATGCCTGCCTTTTCATCTCATGCCTACACTTCTCTGCAGTTTGTATTCACAACTTAATGTCTAGGATTTTAATTTATAAGGAAAATGCAGACCTGAAGAAAAGGGACCTCGTGTTCTGTTATGATGTCAGAATTTTGAGGGCTACTCTATTTTCCAAAATATGACGATAACTAATTACAAGTCAGAGCTTATAAAAAGGTGTTCGGAGTCCCTAAAAATGAGTCAACATTTAGATTCTAGAAAATGCATTTACTTGGTACTTCTTGTGCCAAAAATTTGAGAAGGTTCTGTTGCAATGTTTTATGATAATTACTTATATAATCACCGTATCACCATGTGCTTATAGTTTCTAGTAGTTGCTAAAGAATATTGGTTTAATGTATCTTGTCACATTGGGAAATGAAATTGTACTTCTTTTTCAGGCCTTGCATCATCCTTTCACTGCCCCTAACCCTGAGGATATGAAGGACCTTTCTTCTGCTCGTGCCTTAGCTTATGACATGGTGTACAATGGAGTTGAGGTATAAGGAAACTAGTTAGATCTAGAAGTTTCTATTCTTTAATAGTAAGAGAGTACTTAAAACGTGCATACATCAAATGATAGATTGGTGGAGGAAGCTTGAGAATTTACAAGCGTGAAGTTCAAGAAAAGGTTTTGGAAATTGTTGGCATTTCCCCTGAACAAGTAAGCAGATATTTGTGATCTTATTTTGTAACTAGGATACACTTTAGATTCCACAAAAATTACTGCTGTCCTCTTTTCTCTTATTATGGATTGTGTAAACCATAAATTTGACCCTTCATGGGGATGTTAGAAAACATGTTCCAGCTATGGCCCCAAGAACAAGCGGCAGCACTGAGAGAATGGATTTACTGCTTAGTTCCATACTATATTTCCTATACATTTTTTTTTCTTTATTTTATTTGTTTCCAAAGATTGATAATAGAGGAAGAGCAGAGGAAAGATTTTAACCAGTAATTGAGAGTATATCACGAACTAGTTTATATCACCATCTATAGTTGTGACATGGATACTGTTTTTCGAGTGCAGGCTGAAGCAAAATTTGGGTATCTTTTGGAGGCTCTGGACCTGGGTGCTCCTCCACATGGTAATGAAAGCCTTGTCTTGTTTAAACTTTTAACTAGTTTTGTTTTTCAAAAATGCCGGTTCATAATTTGAAATGTGAAAGTAACAACCATAAAGAATAAGGTAGGAATAAAACAGCTGTGTTTATGCTAAGCATTTTGGGCAATGTTTCTCAATTCTTTCCTGATTGATAAGCGCTTGTTATTGCCGTTTAGTAATCCCTACCTACATCATAATCATTTCAGTTCACTAATTGGTTTTTTAGATTGCTAAAAGTACTTGTCAGCATGCATTATTAAGCCTATTTTTGTGCTTACAAGTGAATGGTGCTTATTTTAAAATTAAACAACTAATGTTTTCTGAGATACATTTACTTGCTGTGTGGGCATATGAAGTGCTTGAAATCGCTCTATGCTATGAAAATAACCAAAATGGACACTACATTTTTGTGTCGAATTTTTGCACGTTTTATGTACTGCCTTGCAATTTATTTATTTATTTTTAGAAAATAACCTAGAATTCACAGAAGAAATATACTGTAAATTACCAGTATATTTCATGAATCACCCACATTTATAGATTTTTACTTGAGAAGGAAGCTTTTTGAACGTGCAGGGGGAATTGCTTATGGGTTAGATAGGCTGGTAATGCTGTTGGCAGGTGCTCATTCCATTAGGGATGTTATAGCTTTCCCAAAGACAACTACTGCCCAATGTGCCCTTACTCGTGCGCCTTCTGAGGTCGATCCCCAGCAGCTCAAGGATCTCTCGTACAAGTCTACAGTTTCTTGAAGCTTTCATGTCGAGTTTTGTGGATTCGATTTGCTGTATCATTATTTTTTCTGAAGAAAATAAGTAATTTGAATACAGAAATTGGCACATTTGTTATGCTGGTTTGAAGTTGCTAAACGTTTGAGAGGATATAAGGAAGAAACATAAGTTAATTAACTGTATTGTGTTCCATGTGCCCATCACATGGTTCCTGAAGAAAGTAGTCTTTTCTTTAATGGCTACCATTTATTGAATTCTATTTTTCTCTTGATTTTGGGGGTTAAAATGTCATGGGGGTGGTGGTTGAAAATGAGTACGGGAAAAGTGGCTGATTTCAAAGAAGAGTTTAATACATGTTTTTGAATCACGAACGTTTAGGAAAATATTAAGATGGGGTGTATGGTTGAAAATGAGTACGGGAAAAAGTGACCGAGTTCTAAGAAAGGTTGAATACATTATTTATTTTGAAATCACGAACATTTTATGAAAATATTAGGATGGGTTGTGGTTGAAAATGAGTATGGTAAAAATTGACCAATTTTATAGAAGGGTTAATAATTTTTTTTTTTGAAATTATGAACGTTTAATGAAAGTATTAAGATGAGACGAGAATCAACAATCCATTCAATATAAGTCTCTGACTTGTACAATATGGTGGAACTGAATACAGGTACAAAAGATTAAAGGAACATCATGTTAAGATACATCAATTTACAAAATAAATCTATGAGCTCTAAGGATTAGGGTGACACAAAATGAAATTGTGTATAAGAAGCTCTTGCCTCAAGTCCATAGAAGAGTAGCACAAGATGAATAAGTTTTGTTTGTTTAAAGTTATATCCAAAAAATAAAAAAAAATAAAAGGCTTTAAGCCATCAAGTGTAGTAACATTTACAATTGCTAATCAACGTTGAACGTGCACGTTTTTTTGAAAATGCTTTATAAATGTTATAAAAGTAACATTTGAATATACATTAATGTTGACTAATTTATAATTAATAACAGGGAATATATATGTAATAATGAATGTTAAATCATTTATTTAATTTTTAATTAACTAAAACTGAATGTTAATTAGCATATATAAACGTGAATAATTAAATACATTCTTGAAGAGTTCAAAGTACTCAAAAGGATTTAAAATGGTTATATGGACCCAACTATTTGGACTAATACACACAATACAAAGTTCACGTTTCAAGAAATACTTTATTTCAATTATACCTTCCACCTTGAAAGATGTTCCTACCGGCATTACCATCAAGCAAGACAAAAAATGATAAAACTTAAAATTTTTTTTTTAATAAAAGAGATTCCATTTTAATCAACTTTATTAAAGTCACTTTATAAAAGTTGACACATTATTTCAAAAAGAGGATGTCGACAAATGACAAATGGGAAACATCATTGTCCATCAAGACTATTCAAGATTTTTCAATTCAATTTGTAAAGATTTCAAGTCCGAATTTTAAGTATAAATCAAGTTCAAGACAAAAGTTCTTCGGAGGAGTTTATTAGGAGGAGAAAAAAACTTCCAAGAAACTTAGAAAATTCCTTGTAATTTTCTAATTTTCTTTACAAAAATTTGTATTCAATATCTTGTAATTCCGATACTGTATTTCAATATTTCTTCAATAAATAAATATTTTCATCAAAAATTTGTTTGATTTCATTTTAAAGTTATATTTCTTCGTACAACCTTGTCCCCTGAGTTATTTTGTTGATAAACAAGTTCAAGTTCAGAATCAGTTTTTTCTTCTAAACTAGAATTGAGTAGATTTAGAAATTCAAGTTTAATATCTTCATCAATTTAAAGATTATTAATCTTTCACTTCATTGGACATTTGTTTAAATAATGTCTTGTTTGATTACATTTCCAACAAGTAATTTTTGAAGTTTTAGGAGTTTCTTTTCTAAAAGATTTTTCTTTTGAATATTTAGAAGGACGATTTTAAAAAAGATTTTTGTTTTTGGAAAAATCATTGTTTTTTGAAAAGATCTTTTTCTCAAATGAGAATGAAAATTTTTCTTTTTCATTTTCGAAGATGGAAGAATGATTTTCTCAAAATCATAATTGGACTATTCCAATGGTAGACAATAGTTCTTCTAATTGTAGAACTTCAAATTGCAAAAATTGAACAAAAATTACATAACTGGACTATTCCAAAGGTAGACAAGAGTTCTATCTATGAAATAAGAAAGTTTGATTTGACTCAAAATTATGTTATTAAAACATCTGAGGAAACTATTGCTATCAAAAATCAATAATCTCAAATAAATTTATTTTCAAAAAATGTTATTCAAACCCATAGAAGAAATTTTACATATCTTCATGTGAGACTTATTCAAATTGCTGTCAAACCATTGTTTAGACTTGGTTGAGATATTCTCATTCTCTTAACTCTCAGAGATAAAAGACTTCTCAAATTTGAACATTCATTGCTTTCTATTTTAGAATCAAATTTAGCAAGTAGTCATATTTTTTCAAATTGTTATCCAAATTTTACAATCAGCCTCAATGATGGAACTATTCTTGATGCTCTTAATTTTAATATTCAAACAAAAACCTTTGATATTGATAATCGTTCAAAATCATTTGCTTTAATAAATAGAATATATTATAAGCTTATGCATACTCAACTGAATATTCGAGCTCTTCGTTTATCTTGAAGAGAAGAAAGCCTTCTTGTGGAGGTTAACCCTCTTCATTCAAATACCATGATTCCTAAAAGGATACCATGAAATTTTCAATCTAGAGAATTAAAATGGGATTTTGAGAATGCTCAAAACTCAATTCTTACTCTTGTTCGTAATATTCGAAATCAAATTATTTCATTTCCTGATGGACTTGTAAAGATGATTTTTGAAGGATTTACATCAAAAGGTCTTCAAATGCCATATTCTTCTAGATCTGAACATAGATCTGAATTTCCTTTACAAATTTCAAGGTTTTAAACTTCTTCTGAAAAACTCAAAGGAGTCAATTTCAATTCTAATATTCCAAAGACTCAATATACATCTGACATAGATGATGATTCAAAGCATCATGAATCTCCAACTTTGTCAGATATGTTACCTAATCCATTTGAAAGGTTGGATAGTCAATGTAATATTATTTCTTCTATCATAGATAGAATAAATGAGTTCAAAACCGACGAAACTCATGTTATCAAAGCTTTTCGTTATACTCTCAAAAATGTTTTCAAAAGATGAAGTTAAATCTTTATGGAAAGACTTCTATGATTTTCCTGAAACTTTAAGTTTTTATGAATGTGCACATTTTAAAGTATTTGGTAAAAACATTTAAAAACCCAAATCTATTTAAAATACCCATGTGAATAAGAAAACATGCAAAACTCCTTTAAGTCAAACATTTCAATCTGAATATCCTCCGATGCATGAAATAATTGTTTCTCACGAAAACACTGAAATCATTGCATTCCCTTTCAAGAAAATTCATATCTCTGCTCAAAGGTCAGATGATTTTATTCTTACAACAAAAGATATAAAAAATAATAATTTTGTTCTTCAATATGTATGTACTCAATTAAACAGAATTGAAGCCAATTCTGAATTAGAAGCATCGTCATCTAATGATAAGAAGAAGTTTTCAGATACTATTTTTAAACCTATTGATCCAAAAATTACTCCTCAATTAAAAAGAGATTTTGTATCTTCCGATTCAAAAGTTTTACAAGAACTTGCTTTTCAAATTTTTAAACTAGGATCTTCCAAAAATATCAATACTATTGATATTTTTGAAGATTTCGAAGCTCAATTTATTGAAAATGAACCTTCACAAATCAATAAATTGAAAGGTCAAAATTCAGAACTTCCAAATTACTATTCCCGTCCTTCTTATCCTGATATGCTATGAGGAAAAGAGGAAACCTCGAGTTTCCTATACAAGTGATGAAATCATCGAATGGAATCTTCATGGATTGACAAACTATCAAATTATTTAAGTACTCGAAGATATGGCTGACTATATGTAATGCAACATTTAACCCCATATATCTGCAGAGATTTTGATGCTCATACTGCTTTCTATAATATAATTTGTGATTTCACGGGACAACTTAGGCATTGGTTGCAAAATTATCTTACAGATGATGAACTTAACAAGGTTGAGATTCTTTTAAATCTCAATTGTCCAAAACTTCATAATTTTCGCTGGTATAAGGATATATTCCTTATCAGAGTTTTTATTCGAGAAGACTGTAATCAATCTTTTTGGAAAGAAATATTCATTTCTGGA
>CAIGRB010003435.1:73273-123245 GCA_903798255.1 Fraxinus quadrangulata | reverse complement strand
TTGAAGAGTTGGGCTAAGGTAGGATTCCTTTAGGGTCTAGGATTCTTTTTATTGAGTAAATGCATAGGGTTACAAATTAGAGTTAGTGGAGTCGTAGGGCTGGGCAATAAGCCCGAGGACATATTATCCCGAGGACATACTTGCCCTAGGTGTTTGTGATGTCGGGTTACAAAGACCTCGGTATGGTTGCTCGAGCATAGTGCCTTATAAGCTCGGGAAACGTACTTCCAGAAAAGCCCGGCGTATATGTTCGAGCAGTTGCCTAGGCTCGGGATTAATTTACGACCATATCAGTTAATATTGCCATTTGTGCAATATTCAATTGCAACAAAGAGTGTAATATGGTTAAAAAAATATTCAAATACAGGCCTGATCCATATACAGTATCTTCACGTCTCTCACTTTTTTTTTAATATAGAATGTTAGTCCGAAAGATAAAACCAAATTTTTTTATTTTTTATTTTTTGATACCCAGGTGTTCACCTTCGACGACCAATCCTGAGGTCTGCGATCCGACCCCTCATCACACAGACCAGATAAACTGCAGGATATGCCCAAAACTGACCAGAGTCCAAGAGCCCCCCAACTGAATTGTCAAAGTGCCGAACGAGTCAAACTCATATTATATCTTGCCTTCCAGGAGAACTCCTGCCTTCCAGGAGAGAGCCTGCCTTCCAAGAGCCCCCATGAATTGAACCCGCGACCTCTGATCTGCCAGCATTGACGAGCCTCATTCTTTGCCAGTTGGAATGTGCCCCGGGGGGCGATAAAACCAAATTTTTGTATAAGCTGATGTTGATTAAGACAAAATCTAAATATAAGGTGTTCAAATTGCTATCAAGTCAATCAATATAGAAAGGGTTTTGCTTGGTGTACATTAAAAATGTACACCAAGTTTGACAGCCCCCTCACAATAGGGGGGCGCTTCTTTTTGGAAGCGGGCCCCCCCACTATTGTGAGGGGAATGTACAACCATGGTGTACAAATGGTTTTTCCCATATAGAAAATGGATGGATAATTTTCACTAGCACAAACTGCAAATTTAAAAGCTGCTTCAATTTTTTAAATCACCTTTAATTCAGCAAAAAGAATACTATTGGAAACCATCAAATGTTACAGACTCTAAATTCATCTACTCAATCTAGTACAACATTGTGTTTCAGCCATTGCTTAGCTCTAACGAAGAAACACGTTGTTCTGAAAGACTACACAAAAAATGGATCTATCGTAATCTTACTAGAGCACCAGCCTAACTTTTTCAAACCTACAGAGTAAAAAGTGATAATTACAGCAAAGACCAAAAGATCTTGAATTATTGTATGAGTCTCACAGCGATCATAATTCAATCATGAATCCTATCGTTGTGCCCGTCGCCACCCTTGCGAATCCTATCACAGACATATAAAGATTCATATATCAAAAAATGAATCAATCCGGACAACACTGCTCTAGATAGATTACCGATAAATTATCCAAAACATAAAAAAATTCAAAGAAATTGGAATTAGATACTTGTTGACCCCAACAAAATGCGATGCTTACGTGGACAACAGATGTCGAGCCCATTCCCGCCAACTCAAGCAAATTCCGGCTCGTTTTGATCGAAAAATCGGTGAATAGTAATACTAGCGTGAACGTGGGAGATGCTCTGAGAGACAAAAGTGTTCGAGTTCCGGTGGGTAAAACAAGAGTAATTGTGCTAACAACAATCACCAATCGAATGCTAATGGAAATCAAGTAAAAGATCCAACTAAAATATATGTGAGGAGCAAAACTAGATCATATGTTTAGAATTTTGCAAGATCATTTATTATCGAGGGTTTAAGAGTTTAAAATTCCAGGATACGACCCTTTTTCAATTACAAAGAGGTTCTATTTATAGTGCTTTGGCCGACGTAGTGTTCATTGGATCATAACCACGTGGTCTCATCTCCTTGACTGAAACTTCACATCGCTGTCTGTTATGCAATAAATACATTCACAATGGGTCAGCCGCCTTATACAATATACTGACACACATGACACTCTTAATCACAAACATTACATCAATCATTTCCAAAGATTTCTTAAGGATCTTGCAAGAGACAACTTCAGATTCATGAGCTTCGGGTGAAATGAAAACCTCGTTGGAGGAGGCGCACTTCAATCGTTAGGCATTGCTCCGACATAAGAGCTTCGACCATCCATATGATTTCTTTACATTTGACTAGTTGGGTCTTTGTTGATTTTCCTGCCTACGTAGATTGTTATGTGGGATTTTGGCTGGAGCCTCGGAAGTGAGCCGTAACAATTCCTTCGCATTCTAGCTTGTGGCATCTCTTAATGAGGCGACTGTCGTCCTTGCTGAATTCTCTCGGTGGATCGAATACTGAATCCAACGCATCCATCTCTATGTCGCTGCTACTTTGACGTGGTAAGGATTAAGGAAAATAGATTTTTCTTCCAGACAAATTGTGGGTTATGCTATTTCCGTCCACACTTTTTATATATACATCCACTTTTAAAAATAAAATTTTATTATATTTTAAATCATATGTAAATTTACTTAAATATACATAAATAAAACTAAATAAAAATATATAACTCTAAATTTATCCATTAATTTTTACTTTCATTAAATTATCCTAAATCTTTTTATATTTTTTTTTTAGAATTTGTGTTTAACTAGAACCCTAATAAATTAGATAAAATTACATGAATATATTCGAAGCATTCTAATACTCGACAAAGAATTTAGTAAATAATGGAAGAGACGCCGTTAGAGCAAACGTATACAGACATAACAATATATGAAAATGAATTTGAAAAAGTAAGAATTACCTTATTATCATGTTTTGTTATTTATTTATTTATTTTCTAGCGCATTATGACATTTATGGGTTTTAGAGCGTTCTCATGATATTGTGATTGAATTTGGGCGCTCTGATTTTCTTTTCTTTTTTTTTGTTTACAATTGTCTTCTAATTGGATGATTGACAATTGAAAATATACCTCGAGTTTGTGGTATATAGTGGCCATTAATGGTGATAGAGCCTACGCTAGTGATCCAAAAATTTAGATCCTACAATACATGTCCACTCAACGAGTCAGCTCGATAGGGTTTGCCAACTAATGTTTAGTGCAGTGTATAAGATGGATAAAGATATACATACATGTTTGGGCAACTTGTGCGTTTGCAAGTCTTGGGTGTGTTTGCCATGCTCAATGTTTCTGTTGTCTTTTCATCTACGCAATTTTTTTTTTTGGCTCTCAATTGTAGTAGGTTTCTTCACAAGTATTTGGAAAAGTTTCAACTCATCTGCTGTTTCGCACACTTACCTAATATTTTAGTTGCTATCATTTTTTTTTTTTTTTTTTGAATTTATATCACTAACATTATTTGACACTACGCTTTTAGGTCATGTTTGATTTGGCAAATTTTCTATGGAACTTGGAAATAAAATTCTATATTCCACCAAAAGACATGTTTGAGTGGGAAAGTTTTATTGGCAATTCATTTACTCACTTTTGCTTCACAAAGTTGGTTTTCCATGGATTTGAGGAAAAAGAATTCCCACCAATTTGGTGGGATTTGGTTTTCCAGGTTTTTTTTGACAATGAAAACAAATTCTATTTCTTTAATGGACAATTTTCATGTAAAATAAAGTCAAACGAATACCAAAAGATCTGAAATTTCAATATTTTTCACGTGAAAAATTATACTAATCAAATATAATTAATTGCCAATTATCAGGAAAATAATTTTAAGTAATTCAATTCCCTATAATTCATTTTCTTTCCACTCAAATTTCACTCTTTCAATCAAACGGACCCTTAATGTAGGATATATCAACACAAAAATTTGGATATATATAAAATTCATGTGGATATTTATAAAATTCGTGTTTTATCAATCGAGAAAGAGATTTTAATTTAAAGAAGGATAAATATATAAAATTCATGTGGATATATCATATTAGAGATATAAAATTTAAAGTGATGAATATATAAAATTCATGTGGATATATAGTGTTAGGGATTGTGTGGATCTATAATGTTATGAATGTATTTAAAGTGGTATGAATATATAACATTCATGTGGATATTTAGTATTTAAATGAATGAATTTAATAACGTGATCCATAGCCGGACCCTCTCCCATATCTAATTGAGAGAGGGAGGAGAAATGGGCTTAAATTTTTTGTAATTCTAGAAGGTTCTGACAGAGAGTGTAAAAAATTGAAAACTTTGAGGGGAAGAAAAATTTGTTGGGTGATGAGAATGAAGGTGGCGGTGGAGGAGATGATAGTAGTGTTGGTGTTGGGTGGGTGTGGTTGAACCGTCCGGTAGTTGTGATGATGGTTTTGGGGTGGATAAGTGGGGGTGGATGGAGGAAAAAAATGTGGAAATGAGTTTTTAATTTTAATTATTATAAAAAAATGTAAAATTACAATTTTAACATTTTAAAATTAATAAAAATTATTGTCAAAGACAGTTATTTTGTCAACTAATGGTCAAACTAACAAAAATCATCAATTTGAACTTCAACATCGACATTTTTAAAAAGTTTGAGTAAAGTTCGCTACTTAATAAAATGTTTGGTACTGCTCCTACAATTATCCCTAAAAAATAGAGTAAAAATGAACTGTGACTAGATGTTAAGGTCAAACTTCGGATCTAAACACAATTTTTAGAACACCAGTCCAATGTTGGGAAGTTAAATCCCTAAAATGAAATTTGTGAAAGTTTAGTGGCAAGGCCACACAATTTCGAGGCTCACACTATTAGCGTATTCTTCCAGCAAAGAACACAATTTGAACAGCATGCCATTTTGACGTGTTTAAAAGGGAGAACCGAAAGAGAAAGGCGCCACCGACACCCAAATCCCAAATCTCATGGATCCAGATGCAGTGGCGAAGGCATTCGTGGAGCACTACTACTCGACGTTCGACGCGAATCGAGCCGGGCTGTCGAACCTCTACCAGGAAGGGTCTATGTTGACTTTCGAGGGCCAGAAGACCATGGGTTCCCAGAATATCGTGGCCAACCTCACGTGCCTCCCCTTCCAGCAGTGCCATCATCAAATCACTACCGTTGACTGTCAGCCCTCTGGCTCAGCTGGTGGCATGCTCGTTTTCGTCTCTGGCAACCTCAAGCTCGCCGGCGAACAGCACGCCCTCAAATTCAGTCAGGTGTTAACCAGACACTTTCTGTTGTTGTTCGTTACGCTTATTTATATCTGCAGACATTACTGTGATTAGTGCGCGGGTTTTAACAAGTATTGACCCCCTGAGTAGTGGCCATTTAATTGATTAGGGATTCATGCTTGATTTGATTTACTGCGTGCTATTCTGGACAGTTGATCGGCCGTATTTAATTGATTTTTATGTTTGAAATGAAACTGTTAGCTCACAAGTATAAATGGAACCACGGGAGAGTCGTCCGCAGATCACCCTTGGACAGAGAGAGATAATCTGTCTAAACTTAATGGTCATTTTTCTATGCAAATCTTTGTCACGACAAACAAATAATCCACGAATGTAGATTGTAGATGGTTCGGATCTATTGAGGTGTCATAAACAAAAAAGTGTTCATAAAGTTCCCCAATTCCACTTACCATTTCCTGCCCCAATTGTTTCCATGTACATGAATCACAGAGATGTCCTAAATACAACTGGGAATGTATAATCTCACTCAAGCAACATTGCATGGGCAAGGGGGATCCTTTGACTGAGGTGTTCACCATTGCATATTGTTAGGATGAAATCAGTGAGGGAAAATTGAATCTCGTTGACTGTCTAACTTGCCAAAATGATCATACTAAAGACATATAAATAGAAGCCAAAGTTGGCACCAAAAATAACCGACAAACTAGCTAAACAAACTAACAACTAAACTAATCAATCCAGCTAGATTAACTAACTAACAGAAAGGTAGAAAAGAAATGTGTAAAAGTGTTACGGTTCTAATACTCCCCCTCAAGAGGTGCTGATGTTTACACTCTACCACTGAATTCTGTCGAGGTCTCTCCACACAACTGAACTGATGCACAACTCCTTTTTCAGCAAAAAACTCATTGAATGCCAATTCATTTGCATTGTCAGATCTGAACAACTTAATTTTGGCATTAAATTGAGTATGGATCATATTATAAAACCTGGGAATAACACTCTTAGCATCTGATTTATGCTTTAAGAGATAAGTCCATGTGAACCTCGAACAATCATCCATTAAGGTTAAGAAGTAATTGTAGCCTGAATGTGAAGTGACATGATAAGGCCCCCAAATATCACAATGCACTAGATCAAAAGGATTATTTGACAGCCTATTGTTCGATTCAAAAGATAGTCTCCTTTGTTTTGCAAGAGGACAAATATAGGAAGGCATGTGTTTATTCAATCTTGTAACATCATACATTAACTGATTTTTCAAGCAATCTAGTCTTTTAAAAGAAATATGTTCAAGCCTATTATGCCACATATGCATAGAGACATTGTTAACAAATGCATTAGAAACAGAATTCAGTGTTCTGGTATCAAGGACATGCAGGTCCTGCAAACATTCACCCTTGCCAATCATCTTCTTGGTCTTGGCCTCCTGGATGATGAAACCATCATGAAAGAAGTTAAGTGTGAGTTGTGAACCAGCAGTCAAGGCACTTACTGATAATAGGTTGAAATTGAATTGGGGTAAAAATAACACATCATGCAGTATAAGCTTTGGACCCAATTTATCATCACCACATAATTTGACTGGAATCTCTGTGTGATTTGGCAAAGTTACATTAGAGCCATCAATGATCCTCATGTTCTCAAAAGCATCAGCGATGGAACACACATGCTTGGTGGCGCCTGAGTCCACTATCCAAAATTCCTTGGAAGAAAAAATGGGATTGACAGATATAGAATGACATATACCTGTAGCATACGATATGATGTCATATACCTGCAACATACGATATGATGTAATTGTTTTGATTGTTAACAGTGGCACTTGATTTCAGGTGAGTGGATAGCATTGACATCAATTCCTGATACTAATTAGGATTCAAACTCTGGACAAAGTTCCCCATAGGAGGTTGCTTGTCCTCATTCTGTGAATTAGATGGAGCTGAGAGTTGATTGACAGAATTAGAACCAGAGGAGTTCTGGAAGTTATCCCTCGATCTTGGCTTATAACCTGGTGGATATCCATGGATCTTGAATCACTTGTCAATAGAGTGACCGTGGATGTTGCAGTGTGTGCAGTAAAGTCTTTCCTTCCTTTTAACATTCCTAGGCCTTAAGCTACTGATAGAGAATCCAGATCCATTTTGCACTTAAACACTGCCAGATCCTACAGCAAATGCAGCAGCTCCATTCAAGTCGTTTCCATCAGATACTTGAGTGCTAATCCTTCTCTGGTTTTCTTCTTGAGAAATCAAGGCAAATACCTTGTTGATTGGGGGAAAAGGATCCATAAGCAACAGCTGCCCTCTAACCTGTGAGAAGGAATCGTGTAGCCCCATGAGAAAGGACATGATGTACTCCATTTGATGGTGTTTGTTCAACTCTTTTACTCCTCCACAGGTACATCCTCCACATGTATAGGTAGGGCGATAGTTACTGAGTTCTTCCCATATAGTTTTGAGTTTAGTGAAATATGTAATAACGGTACTTTGATCCTGAGTTAGGTTCATCAGATCTCTCCTCAATTGAAATATACGTGGCCCATTCTTCTGTTGAAACCTGTCCTTAAGATCATTCCATATCTCAAATGCTGAAGTTGCATACAATATGCTGGCAGTAATCTCTCTTGAAACAGAATTGAAAATCCACGATATAACCATATTATTGTTTCGTATATAGGAATTCATCAATTCAGCATCTGTATTTTCTGGTTTCATTATGCTTCCATCAATGAATTCAAGCTTGTTCTTCACCGACAAAGCAATCATCATTGCACGACTCCAAGAGGCGTAGTTTTCTCCCGTGAGTTGTTGCGACACTAGCATCAATCTTGGACTATCAGAATGGTGAAGGAAATAGGGGCCTGAAGGTTCATCAATGGGATTTTTATTCATGACTGATCGCACGTGAAGAAGCCCTTCTGATTCCACCGAATCCATGACTGCAGAATTCAACAGAATAGATGATGAAGAAGTGCACAGATCGGAAATTGCTCTGATACCATGTTAGGATGAAATCAGTGAGGGAAAATTGAATCTCGTTTATTGACTAACTTGCCAAAATGATCATACAAAAGACATATAAATAGAAGCCAAAGTTGGCGCCAAAAATAACCAACAAACTAGCTAAACAAACTAACAACTAAACTAATCAATTCAGCTGGATTAACTAACTAACTAACAGAAAGGTAGAAAAGAAATGTGTAAAAGTGTTACAGTTCTAATACATATTTGCATTGACGGCTTTTATCGGCCGTGGTTGTGTATATGCATACCTCTTTATTTTTTTTTTTTTTTCATGGACCACTACGTAATGGTTTTGTAATTATTTTGAGAAGGTAGAATTTGATTGGTGCCAAAACTTATAGGTGCATTTATTTCAATTAAATGGCAGTTTTGTATGTGAAAATTCATTATACAAATGAAAAACTAAGAATTGCTTGAAGTGAGTATTCAGAAAATGCTAAGATGATAGCATTTTATGTAGTATGGAATTTACTTTTGATGTGTCTATAATATTTCGTAAATCTAAATTTCTATTTATGTAAATGGAATTATGAATTGGTGTTTCAGTTCACAAAAATTTAAATTTATATGTTGTTCTCTAGGGGCTTGTGATCTCAGCTTGTTAAGGTAAGAAAACATTCAATAAATATGCGTTGCTATTATATGTACTACTGGACGAATGCTCGTGCTCTACTTGATTTGGGTCTCATAGGTGAACATTTTAAATGAACAAAATCTTCATAGAATATAAACACTGAAGTTCTAACACTGTATATGATTTCTTCCTCTTGAATTTGTATGTATTTCTTACTCTCTGTAAAACAAGAAAGATGAATTTATTCTCAAAGAATGTTTTAAAAGATATGTTTTTTCATTTTCCCTCTTTTCCTCTCTAGGATATGGACATTTTACATAAAAATAAATAAATGTGATTTTAAGTTTCATGATGGGATCTTGTATTTTTGGAGGTTTATGTGCATGTAGCTGTGGATGTGTGAAGGGGAGGTGACTCTTGCTCTTATAAATTTTCACCTTTGCCATCTACATAAATTGCAAATGGTTTTAAAGTTTTATCATGAATCATGTTCTGCTTAATTAATTCTCCCCTAACTGTTGCCTCACCTTTCTTATTTCTTGGCCTGCTTTTGCACAGATGTTCCATTTGATGCCAACTCCACAAGGAAGCTTCTACGTGTTGAATGACATTTTCCGCTTGAATTATGCTTAATGATAGTGCCTGGATTTTAACCAGGAGACTTAACAATTATTCAGGAGGCAGTATGGTGATGTTAATATGCGCTCAGGGGTTGGAAGGTATTCAGTACTTTCATCTGCATTGCTGTTTGCTTATTTATTTGTGTTTTGGAATTTTTGGACTAGTTCCTAGTTGGGATGAATGAATGAATGGACTCCATTAAGCCTGTTCGGAATTCAAGGGAATGAACTGAGATGTACCTGCCCTCATTAAGTAGTATTACAAATTTTATGTGTTCTCTCTCTCTCTCTCTCTCTGTGCGCGCACGTATTGGGTCATTTTATTGCATGTGCTGACTTCTTATCATTTGTGTAAGGGGAGTAGAATGGAATTGACTGGATCATTGTCGGTTAGTATATTTTAGTTTTGACTATGCACAGGTGTTCTTGGGTCCAAACTTTTATATCACTCTTCGAAGCACTTTGTGGGCACAAACATGTATTGTCCAGCAAGTATGAATGCACAATCACTGCATTTGTTAACGTTCACTTTTCTCAAATTTAAATCTCAATTCCTGTAATTGCCCCCATTTGGTAACCTCTCGTGTCCTCTTCACAACTGCTGGCCTTTATATATTAATGCCCCTTATACCCCCGCCACATTCCCTTCTGCCATTGCTAAAGTTTGACTGATTATCTTAAATTCACTGTGTATAATGATATTTCAATTGAAAACCCAAAACAAAAAAGAAGAAAATGATGATTGATTGAATATCCTTCCTTGAGTTTTAGAATCTATGATTAGTTTTTTTAATGGAATTTACTTGTAATTTGAGGTCAAGTGAATGATTGTATTAGTGATGGAATCAGCATAATTAGCACTTTGCATTATCGTATGGCAATTTAATGCACAAGCAGGAATCAAATGTGGAATTGTCGTCTGTCATGGTGTAACTCAGAATTTTATCAATCGAAAATGAAAATTCTGTGATTTCATGGAGAAACCATTTGGGAAATAAAATGCTAACAGTGGGAAGGATGACGACTGATGAGTAGGACAAGTGAACCCCCAATAAAATATGGTTTCTGGTTCCTGTTCCACTGTTAATGACAGAGTTGCAGAATTGTCTCAGAAGATCTATCAGTTGATCCAATATTCTGTCAACAATGCATCTATTTTTTTGTTTTTGCTTTCAAATCTACAAAAGAAACTAAAATTCTATACGAAGTGATTGAAAGTTTGTCAAATTCTGTGTAAAATGATACAACAGTAGACTATGCCTTATTTTTAGTACTTTAGGGTTGGTTAAATAATGTTTTGTTGCAGTTCATTGTTCCAGATCATGTTAGTTTGATCTTATAACCTGTTCCACTTTTATATAAAGTGATTCAAAGATGATCTTAAAGTTACTTGCGTTTTTGAAGTGATAACTATGGTTTTTAATATAATACAACACAACACAATAGATGAGGATGCCTTATTTATTATCCTTGAATTAAGGATCAATTCTGCTAAAAGCTGCACCCAGTTTGTCAAGTGCATAACAACTTAACACAGAAGAAATAGATTATACTAGTAACTTGAATCCACATATTAGGCATATTTTGGGTGGAAGCTTTCTGGCTATTCATAGAGATGTACATTGAGGATGACAAAGAAGAGAATGAGAAGCAAACCATAGATAACAGTGTGCAGGAAAATGGAAGGTAAGCTTGTCTTCATGTTAAAAAATTCGACCATGTGGTGCTTCCCTGGAAGCTGGAATATTAGTCCGGGCGATAGAAATGCAAAGAGGGATGCAGCTATAAGTGGGGTGGCCAAATCCTTCATTCTGAACCTTCTCTGGTAATGCCTCTTGAACTGTTTGATTCTTCCAACTTGATAGATAAAGAAGGGAGAGTTAGAAAGTATATAATAAAGGGACTATGTCCCTCATACAATTTGACTTGAAATTCCTCTCCCATAAAGTAAGAATACGAATAAATTGATTGCACCTTTTAACTTTTTTTCTTTTTCTTTTCTGTTTCTGCATCTTAATAGCTTTGTCGGATATGGCGAGGCATCACTTGTCTGTTGAAGAACAATTGGACAAAAAACTAGTGGTGATGGGACGGTGCTTTGTTTTGTAAAATTCTGGCGCCGTCAGGGCTTGCATTATATAAATTTCATTACCATTGATTTGTTAGAATCTTCATAAATATTTAGTGTTAAAACAGGGGTGCGTAGCTATTCTTCAGAAGTTCGTATAATGTTTGTTGTCTGGATCTATGATATGACATTAATTTTTGCAGTCATTGTAACATAGATCCAGACAACAAACATTATACGAACTTCTGAAGAATAGCTACGCACCCCTGTTTTAACACTAAATATTTATGAAGATTCTAACAAATCAATGGTAATGAAATTTATATAATGCAAGCCCTGACGGCGCCAGAATTTTACAAAACAAAGCACCGTCCCATCACCACTAGTTTTTTGTCCAATTGTTCTTCAACAGACAAGTGATGCCTCGCCATATCCGACAAAGCTATTAAGATGCAGAAACAGAAAAGAAAAAGAAAAAAAGTTAAAAGGTGCAATCAATTTATTCGTATTCTTACTTTATGGGAGAGGAATTTCAAGTCAAATTGTATGAGGGACATAGTCCCTTTATTATATACTTTCTAACTCTCCCTTCTTTATCTATCAAGTTGGAAGAATCAAACAGTTCAAGAGGCATTACCAGAGAAGGTTCAGAATGAAGGATTTGGCCACCCCACTTATAGCTGCATCCCTCTTTGCATTTCTATCGCCCGGACTAATNTATAAAATCTTATAATTTAATTACAAAAAAAGTATTTTTTCATAAAAACATGGACGAAGAAAGAAAAAAGGTTTAAAAAAATCTTTATTTACAATTTTATTTTTTCATAGAAAATGGTTATAAACAATATAAGAGAGAAGAAAAATAAATATAAATATAATCATAATCGGTATAAAAAAATAAAGTATGGGACCCAAAGGAAACTTGGGCATTTATTACTTGGATCATATTTGTTATTTATTTACATATTCAAACCTAAATAATGGAATCAGTTATTATTTTTAAATGTTTTCCCAGATTTTTTTAGCATGAATGAGAGACAAATCTTGAGATTTTATTTTTTTGGTACTTTTTGTTTAAAAGGTAGTAAAAGTTTTTTAAAGTTATTAACAATTTGAATATTTTAAGACTTACAAAGATTTTAAAAATAATTAATTTAATGTAATGTGTCTATTAAAAACTTTCTAAAAGTCCATAAAAGTTCGATTGAATATATTAATACTTTTACATAGTTTCAAGAAGTTTATATTGTATATTCGTAAATTTTTTAAATCCCAAAAATCGATACACATCCCTTGGATTAAAAATTAAGAGATTGAATGGACGTTGAACTTGTTTTGGAACTTTATCTTTTCCAACAAAGAGAACTCCCTGTATTAGTGCGTAAAGTCTTATTTCATATTTTTGTGTTCAAATTATATATAAGCTGACGGCGTGAATTTGCACAATCAATTGCCCGAAACAAGATTAACTCTCAAGGACATAAAGGGATTGTTTTGTTATGAAAAAACTCTAGTTTATTCAAGAACAACAAATGAAAATAAGGTGGTTCGTTTTACTATTCAAGGTGGGAAAATAAGGGGCTTTTCTTAGTACGAAAAATGGTAAGACCACAATGTCCGAGTAGCCCAGTTAATGTCCTTGGGCCACATTCTTTATCCACGTTCCACAATGTTCCCCAAGAAGAAAAAGCAAAGGAAATCAATAGAACAAAATTATTGAGTTAATACTCTAAATAGTCACTAAACTTTCTCAAACATTCTTAGAAGGTCACTGAACTTCAAAAATTTCCTAATTAGTCATTGAACTTTCTCAAACATTCTTAGAAGGTCACCGAACTTCAAAATTTCCTTAAATAGTTACTGAACTTTATTAAAAATTCTCAAGAGATCATCGAACTTTACAAATTTGGACGTCATACATAAATAGTTCAGTGATCCCTTAGAATTTTTTGCAAAGTTGGATAATTATTTATGAAAGTTTTGAAGTTCAGTGATCTTCTAAGAACTTTTAACAAAATTCAGTGATTAATTAAGGAACTTTTGAAGTTTGATAATCTCTTGAAAATTTACGAGAAAGTTGAGTAATTATTTAGGCCTAGAATTACTAGGTAGAAGTATTGACGAAAATCCCCAGCTGTCCTGTCATTGTCTACTAATTAAGCTTTCCACTAATTTAATTCCTGTTACCCACTTCTTTTTCTTTCTTTCCAGCCCTTCTGCAAAACCTTTTTCTGTTTTCTACAGTGCTTACAATGGCGGACTGGGGCCCCGTTGTCATCGGAGTTGTACTCTTCATACTGCTTCAACCAGGGCTTCTGTTTCAGCTACCAGGAAACAACCGACAGCTGGAGTTTGGAAGCTTGAAGACCAACGGCAAGGCCATTGCGGTGCACACTCTTATCTTCTTTGCTCTCTATGCTATACTCATCCTAGCTGTCCACGTTCACATCTACACCGGCTGATCTGATGCACTCTTTGTTTTCACCAATTCAAGATCCATATATCTCTCAGGTTTCCGTTTTGAGTTATCTTCTTGTTGGTTTTTCGTCAGATCCATGTTAATTACTTACTTCTTAATTATAATGCAACTTATTGCATTTTTAGTCATTTCTAGTCTCAAAAGTCTTTTGAGTAAAAATAAAGCCAACCGGGTTGATGTAGCTGCTTGCAGTTGTTCAAAGACAAATTTACTTTTGTATATTATATATAGACTATAGAGTAAGTTAATCATGTTAATAGTTCCTAGTTACAACTTTATAAAATCAATCAGAATGTATGTTTAGACAAAATAGTGCAAATCTGGAATTTATCCGAGGAATTGGAAACCTATACATAGATAAAAGATTCATATGTCTATTAAATGGGGCTAAAAAAATCAGTGCTCGTGGACTAAGACAAGGAGTAGAAAATTCATTTTGAGTTGCCCAAATTGGTCCTTCATGGTGTTGGGCCATAGAATTCGAAGTTGGTTGTGCTATTTCTAGGTGCAGATGAATTGATTTGCCTTTGGAAGGTGAGATTGATGACCGTTTTGAGTATATCAATCCTAAAATATCGTGTGAACCTTTAATGGACTATATTATTAGAATAAAAGCTCTTCTGCTAGAAAATGTTGATATACACTCGCATATGCGTGGTATCCGCGTGAATAAAAATTGCCAACAAATGCTCCCCTCCCCTACCTATTTGCGATATTATATTAGGATAAATCTAAATGTACACAATGTTTTACGCCAAGTGTCTAATTTGTCAAAAATTTGGTAGAACATTGTGTGAGTGTAACATGGTCCATTATATTAAGACTCGTGGTTTATCTTAAAATGTCAACTTAGTTAAAAGGAGTAGGCTAATATTTTTATATTTATTCAATGTAAAATTCATCCGTCAACACTTGCAACAAAATTACTATCATATCGTATCATATGCTTAGTAATTAATATTCATGTAGTATTGTCTATATACATATATCTCTACGGCTGCATTTGTTGAAGCCTGAACCTTGCTTGAACACTAGAGATATAGGTTGTAGCCTTTTCATCAACAGCCTCATCTGCTGCTGCACCATCAAACTTGGCATATGTATCATCGGGTACAACAAAAGTAACCTTTTGCTGTTGAGGAAAAACTTTGTCCTGCTTCACTATGAAAGCAGTATGCCCCTCTCCAATTCCATTGGCATTGAAAGAATTAAATGAATCAGGGGTGGGCTTCACTTTGGTTGAGGAAGCGGCTTTGGCTGCTCTATAGAAAGACATAACCAGCTTTGCTTTCTTGAACCCTCTGTGCTTATGGTTCGACTCCATTTTGTTTTTGTTTTTTCACCTTAATAATGTGTGACTGACTAGTTTTGTGCAGAGGGAGCTCTATATATAACACTTGAAACGTCCTACTTGCCAAAGAGATTAAGATAGACACGTTCTAGATGACAAGTGTTTATAAAATTGTGGGTGGGTAAGATACGGTCCAATTAATTTTTCGGATCTTTTTAATACTTTTAAGATATGGAGTACTTGTTCGCTGTTTAGAATGAAAGCCATGTTAATGTTTGACAGAGCGATTTTATTTTCTTGTGTGTGTTAATTAAGAGTAGGTTTAATGATGCATCGACTGCTCCATATAACTGTTTGGTTGGAAAAAGAGGTCCCCAAAATATCTAGGCAAAAACAGTGCATAGAATCCCCATACAGTACATGGAATATTGATTCAATTGGATATATACCTAAAACGACCAACCAATAAAGGAGGATATCAAGTCCATAATGGATAAGAATGGGCGTCCTTTTCAAAGCTCGAGCATTTCCAGGAAAATGTGAGATGCCTACCTGTGTTTTTATTAATATAAAATTCTTGGATTTTTCAAAGCTACTGTTTCGTTTGGAGCTGTAAAAAACATTTGTTTCAATTCGTTTTCTAATTTCAAACGATGAAGGGAAGCGAGCTACAGTCAAGGATAAAATACTAAGTCACAATTTCTTTGTTGCTTAGCCAAAAGATAAATATTTATTGAATAAACGTAAGTTCGCGAGTTTTAAGAAAAGAAAAATTCAAATATTGGACTAGTGAAAGCTGAAGAGAAGAAGCATGAGAATATCTAGAGTATATTACCGAGGAATACTCAACTTTTCTCTTGAATAAACATTTGATAGTACGAATATATTCTTAATTCAAATTTGATAAGATTTCTTTGCATCAGAAAAGAAAATATTGTATGCATTTGAATTGGAATTTGTAGAGGAGGAAGGGCCAGTAAGCATATTTACCCTCAACAACAGGTTCGTGTGTTTCTCATGATCAACTAAGTTCTGTTTAATGGTATCGAGTCATTCCACTCAAACAAGGTCTTGAATTATTAGAAGAAAAAATGTTTTTAAATATGGACAGGCCAATGTTCAATCCATCAAAGTTAGTACATTATTTTTGAAAAAAAAAAATTTGTTACATGCAAGCCTATTGTCCCATCTTCCTCTGAGAAAAACAATGAAAATAACTTTATTTTACTACAATTTGACACCCCAAAAAATTAGGGGGACATCCAATGAGACAATGAGTAGCTCACATAATTTCGCTCCAAAGAAACCATGCCCCATGTTTGAATCTCATTTTCTAAAAATTCACACATTTTCAATCATATATTCTCTCAATAAAAACAAATTTTCACTTAAATCCACAACCTTCCATACTTTTTAACCATACATTGTTCAGACTAATCACTATTACAATCTCATTTTTCATAAAATAAAAATAAAAATGAGGATCAATTATTTTCAATTCTTTATGCATGCAACCGAGTTGTTATATATATAAGTATGGAAAGGATAAATGATCCATTAAGCAATGTTGCTTAAGTTATGCTAAATGACATTGGCATTGTATATCAATTAATTAGTATAAGTTTATGACTGAATTGATGTGACATATTATTGTTATTAGTATAAGCTACACAAAGTTACTTATTAAATCATTCCGGGGTTGTCTTATATACATGCATATCCTTCACGTATTAATTAAATTACATGGTAATGTACAGAACTTGATCAAAGTTCATACCATTTGAAGACTTCAAAAAGCAGGATAAATTTGCATCTGATTGAGAATTTGTTCGAAGTTGTCACTCAGTTTCTCTATTGGATGCATGTGCATTCCCTCGTATGTAGTGATAACAATGCCTTCTTCCATGGATTCTCTTTGCACTTGCTTCTTAACATTACACCCTTGATGAGTACACCGATAGTAGCTTCTGTAAACAATAAATGGGATTCATCAGATCATCTCTGTGAAACTTTTTTTTGGCTAAATTGCTGCATTTAAACCAAATACAAGTGCATATTGATAATTTAGACATCGTGTTGAATCTATCAACGGAGTTGGAGAAGAAACACACCAAAATATTGCAGCAACGAGATCAACAAACACAAACAAAACCAAGATCAAATTGAATAAAATGAACACCGAAGGCTCGAACGCGTGATCGCTGTCTTCAAATTAAATTTGCCCCTTTTCCTGATTAAAAATGATGCTTGAAGGATTATGGCAAATAATTTGTAAGATTAATCAAGTCTTGTAATGAATTAACACTCAAGCATTAAGTGTAATTCACCAAAACTTGAAGAATACTAAGATGATTTGAATATGATGAAGAAAATATGAATTCTTGTTGTTTTTGGAATGATTTTTGGTTCATGAATATGGCTATAGCTTTTTTATGTTTTTCAACCCTTTTATAATTATCACAAACCATCTATAGCTAGCCATGAGACATGGTCATACGAAGTGGTGCCAAAAACCTTCCAAAAGTCATCAAAATTTTGAACAAAACGATCACTAACGACTAACTAGTTGTTCTATGTGACCGCATAGAACAAACCCATGCGGTTGCATAGAACAACCAGTTGCAGAGAATTTAATCCTTGCAATGGTCTATGCGACAAAATAAAGGTCTTATATGCCATTTATCATTCCAAATCCCTTTTTATCAATTTTGAACAATATTTATAACAATCTCTCGTTCAAAATTTATAAAATCTTATATTCAAGATAAACAATACTTATGCATAAGGATTATATATCTTTCTATTTGAATATAACTATAGCGTAATTCAAACAAAGTAAAGTCGAAATTAAAGGTAGTATGAAAGTTTTGAACCAATGATTTCATATGACAATACCGGTAAGAACGCACACACAAGTATCACGCATCCTCAAGTTTCTCAATCTCGCTTAGCACTATTATGGCCTTGCGCTCATCCTTTTCAACAAGTTTTAAAGAAAGAAACGCTAACTATCTATTGAGGCGGCACCACCTCGAAGTTTATTTAGGTAAAGTTCTTCCAGTATCTTTGTTACTTTTTAGAGATATTTGTATTTAGTATTGAACTTCATTAAAAGTTTAAAACTCATCCATCACTTTAGTAACAACCAGCATTATTATAACTAGGATATGGTTGTCGCGGATATCAATAATGCTGAAACGATCCACATATCGAATGATTTGTTGTTACCCTTTAAACTTCGTGAATTACCTTTTGAGTAAAGGCAGGTAGGGTTGCCATCATTGATTGACATTTTTAGTTTAAGAGTTTTAATCCCATCTTATTCGAAGTAGAATTTACTAAATCTCTATTTAGATCTCAAGGTTTTAATATAACATATGGGATCCCAGCCCACTAGGCCCCTGTTTGGCTCCCATTTTGGGGGGTTGAAAATTTTTGGAATAGTGATTGATGGGAGAATGTGTGGTAGAAAATTAATGAAAAGTTTTAGATTTGTGTGTAATATTATTTTATTTGATGAATGTATGGTTAAAATGAAGAGAGAAAAAATTAATGTAATGTAATGGAAAAAAATGGTGGCCAAACAGGGGCTTAAACTCATATGTCTAGACTTTCCATTGTATACTTCATTGTATGCTTTTGCTAACATGGCTTGATTATCACACATGATAGGTATCGAAGATGTATTCTTTATTTCCAATGGTATCTCATATAGGAGATTCTCAAGCCACTCAACCCCCTTCCCGGAATCCGATAGTACTACAAACTCAGATTTCATAACATGTCTGTTTCTTTGATTTCCAAGAAACATCCCCTCCTCCATGAGTAAACACCAAACCCGAAGTGGATATACTTTCACTCGTGTTAGATATCCAGCTAGTATCTGTACATCTTTCCAACACAACCGGGAATTTTGTATATTGAAGACCCAAGTTTTTGGTTTTCTTTAAGTATCCAAGAACTCTCCGAATGACCTTCCAATGATCATTGCTTGAATTACTAATAAACTTACTTAGTTTACTTATCACATAATTATTACATAATTTAAAATACAATTATTTATCTACGCTATCATGTTTAAAACCAAAAGATATTATAGTTAAATCAAACTTTTCATGCTATTTCTTAGGTACCTGCTTCAAATCGTATAACGATTTTACTAACTTACACACCTTGTGTTCATTTTCAGGTAGAACAAACCCTTCGGGATGTTCCATATAGACCTCATCATCGAGATCTCCATTCAAGAATGCCGTCTTGACATCCATTTGATGAACATTCAAGTCATTTATGGAAGCTAGTGCAAATAATATCCTAATTGATGTTATTCTAGCTACCGGTGCATAAGTATCAAAATAGTCGATTCCTTCATTTTGTCGATAATATTTGTCTACTAATCTAGTCTTAAAGGTATTAAGAGAACCATCAGCATTATACTTTCTCCTAAACACATATTTATATCCAATATGGTTGGGCTCGGGTGGCAAATCAACAAGCTCCCAAGTGTTATTTAACATTATCGAATCCATTTCGTCCTTACTCGCATCTTTCCAAAAGATGTTATCACGAAAAGTCATAGCTTCTTTATAAGTTTTAAGATTTGTTTCCACTTGTAGAACAAAGGGAATTGTTCTTACAACATTCACCTAATTTCCCTCTACCAAGTAAAAGGAAATAAGTTGAGAATCAATTTCATTCGATCCCAAGGACTTCACAATCCGAGTTCTTTTGCTTCTTCGTGGTTCACTTGATTCATCAACATCTTTTGAAGAGGTTTCATCTCATGTTCCACTTGAGCTACGGATATCTTTATGAATTTTCCTCAATTCATTATCCGAAGATAACGAATTCTCAAAGAACTCTACATCACTTGATTCGATAATCACATTGGTCTCCAAGTTCTATAATCTGTAAGATTTGCTATTATTAGCATATCCTACAAAGAGACATTTAATGCCTCTTGGACCCAACTTAGTCCTATTCGGATTCGTGTTCTTGCAATAAGTAAGACACTTTCACACTTTGAAATATCCAATGTTCGATTTTTTCCCTTTTCATAATTCATATGGAGAAACCTTAGTATGTTTTGATGAAATCCTATTTAATATCCTGCACGCACTCAATAAAGTTTCACCCCACAAATTAAATGGCAATTTAGTATAAATCAACATGGCATTTATCATATTAACTAAAGTTCTATTTTTCATTTCAACTAAATTATTTTGTTCAGGTGTCCTAGGTGCAGAACATTGATGTACTATACATTGTTCACAAAATGAATTAAAATCACTAGAAAATTACTCACCTTCTCTATCATTTCTTAGAGTCTTTATTTTTTTACTAAAGTGATTTTCTACTTCATTTTTATATACCTTAAACATATCAAATGTTTCGTATTTATGCTTCATTAAATAAACGTACATATATCTAGAGTGATCATCAATAATTAGTTAACATGCCATTTAATTCACATATATCAGTATGAATTAATTCTAAAATACTAGAAGTCCTATTAACACTTTGATAATGCTTCTTAATCATTTTAGATTCTATACACGTTTTACATTTATATGCATCGTTTTCATTATATGATATCATGTCACATTTCAATATTCTTTTCATAGTATTTGTTTACCTATGTGACTTAATTTAGCATGTCATAATGAAAATAAATCAACGACATAAGCAAAATCAACTTTATTAATCAAAGATTTGTCAACGGTACACAATTTGACCATTCCTTCACTAGAATAACATTTTTCAACAAATTTTCCATTTAGGGATACTATAAGTTTATCGGACTCAAATACACTTTTTATGCCCGATTTTTTCAAGAGATTTTCACTCACTAGATTTCTATTCATGTCAGGAACATGAAGTATATTTGTTAAAGTAACGGTTTTCCCAGAAGTGAAGATAATATGGACATTTTCCTTGCCAATTACTTTTAATCGGACTTAGTTGCCCATTTGAATCTCTTGGTCTCCATCAATTTCATGATAAGTCTTGAATAATGACTTATCATATGATACATGTATAGTTAACATGTATCATACTATCAACCGGAACCTTTCACTTGATAGCATAGACTTCGCTAATGGTGGCCACCATATTATCTTCTTTGATGGATTTCACTTTACCCTCGAAGTTGTTTTGTTTCTGGTATCTACAATCCTTTGCATAGTGCTCAGATCTTCCACACACAAAACACCCTCATTTGATATTTTTTTTGGACTTGTTGAAGTTCCTAGAAGGCTTTCTTTTGTTGGATTTTGCAGAACGTTCAGTTTTCTCTACCTATTAGCCTTGGAAGGGCCTTCATAAGAATTTGAATTCTTATCTCTCATTCTTGACTCTTCCTTAATGTGCAAATGTTTCTGCAATTATTCTAAAGAATAATTTTTGAAACTATACATTATTTTCTTCTGGTATCCTTTCCAAGTCATGGGGAGTTTTGCAATTATAGCCCCTACTTGAAAGGTCTCCGGGATTTCAATCTTACCAACCTTCAATTTGTTGACTAACACTTGCAATTCATGAATTTGCAGAAGTAATAGAATATTATCAAGAAATTTAATGTCAAAATACTTCGAAATTAGAAATCTCTTGGTACCTTCCTCTTCTGCTTTGTACTTACTTTCTAGGGCGTTCCAAATCTCTTTCGCCGATGAAGTATTTGTGTACAAATCATATAAATGATCCGACAGCGCGTTGAGTATATGACCACGACAAATCAATTCACCTTCTTGACGCTTTTGTCGTCCTGCCTTGATTGCTTTAGCTTCTCCACTTGATGGTTCCGGTAACGACGCCAATTCCAGATCAAGAATATAAAAGATCTTCAAAGTCGTTAGTAGAAAATTCAACTTCTCTTGCCACCTCGTGAAGTTCGCGCCATCGAAACAATCGAAACGAACCAAATCCTGATTCATCAATTTTATGGTCGCCATTGTTGTTTCGCTTTCCATTGCAGAAAATTTAGTTTGAGATTGTTGAATCTATCATCGGAGTTGGAGAAGAAACACACCAAAATATTGTAGCAACGAGATCAACAAACATGAACAAAACTAAGATCAAGTTGAATAAAATGAACACCGAAGGCCCGAACGCGTAATCGCTGTCCTCAAACTAAATTTGCCTACTCTCCGGATTGAAAATGATGTTTGAAGGATTATGAAAAATGGTTTGCAGGATTAATTAAGCTTTGTAATGAAATAGCACTCAAGCATTAAGTGTAATTCACCAAAACTTGAAGAACACTAAGATTATTTGAATATGATGAAGAAAATATGAATTCTTGTTGTTTTTGGAATGATTTTTTGTTCATGAATATAGCTTTTGTAAGTTTTTCAACTCTTTTATAATGATCACAAACCACCTATAGGTAGCCATAAGACATGGTCATACGAAGTGGTCCCAAAAACCCTCCAAAATTTTGAACAAAACGGTTACTAACGGTCGCATAGAACAACCAGGAATTTAATCCCTGCAATGGCCTATGCGACAAAATAAAGGTCTTAAATGCCATTTATCATTCCACATTCGTTTTTATCAATTTTGAACAATATTTATAACACATCGTGTGTGCATTGGAATGCTAATTAATTCATGTAGGCACACTAACTTCACCAGAGCAATGCTATCTATCCCCGGTATTCAGCACCAGTGCTCGTGGCATAATGGAGTCCATACTCAACAATTGATGATATATAAATCGTGATGTTGAACTGGCATTATTATTCGATTTCACCGTGGAGGAATGGACAACTTCATTCATGAAAATAAGTTAATTTTTCTCAATAAATCAAATGTGCAGTGACACATGCAACTCTTGGTAAATGCTCACAGTTGCATTCTCAAACTCTGTTAAAATTAAAACTAGAAGCAAGCAGTCGTATCATAATCTAAATTGTTAAATACATCGATTCTTTTGTTTTATAGTGTTTCTATCTCAAATTGAGGAAATCCTACAGTTCCTTTCATTGTTTATATTTCATGCATATCAATTAGTTCATACTTTTTAACATTAATGATGGTCAGAATGCAACTTGTTAGGCACAAATTTGGTGCCAAACATATTAATGTGGTGAAAAATTATCCACGTTATTAATAGTAGATTCTTGCATCTATAGTCACTTTTTTATAATTATTCATAATCCAAAGGCCCTGTATGCTAAAAGCATACGGGAAATTGATTTATTTATGAATTTTTGCAGCCCATAATATGGTTGTAGGAATTCAATGTAAGTTGTTATTCACCTTCAACCATGGCAGTAAAGGGTAGAATTGCGTCCAAAAATGGCGAAGCCATAATATACGGAGTCACATATCCTTCCATCTTTATCCTAGATAGTAATTAATAGTTGTATTTCATAGATAACATGATCTAGGAGTGGTTAAGTTAAATAGGAATATCAGCCTCAACAACCTATGATAAGAAGAAGAAGAAGAAGAAGAAGAAAAAAAAACCAACAAATGATCGACCTAATTTGCAATTTGTAAATGATTAGCATCAAAAGAAGAATCACAAACAAGAAGATGAAATCAGATCAGGAACGAGCAGGAACTAAATTTATTAGAGCAGAACCAATTAATTTTACGTATATATATATGTGGGAGCAAATAAAACCTCTGAATATTGGTATCTGCTAAATATCACACTTGCATGGTGATTTTATGCTTTTAGTAAAAACCAGTGGAAACTTCAGTCCCCTCATAATAGAATCTATTCGCCCATTTCAGAGAGCTAAAAAAACAAAATAAACTTATATATACTGATTTTATTACCCTAATTTCTGCAGCTAGAAGAAGATCAATATTTTATACATTTCAATGGAAAAAGGAACGATTTAATAGAACAAAAGTAATTAATCAATAATTAAACAAAAACGTGGACTAATACGAATTTCTTGGAGGAGATTACCTTGGAAATTTTTGGTTCTTCACGGCCTTTTGGCCATATTTTCTCCATCTATAGCCATCATCCAGTATATCAACTTTGCTTCTTGTTCGAAAAGCAATTCTTGGTTTTCTGGTTTTCTTCTCATCGCACTTTTTCTTACCAGATTTGACATCATTTTCCATCGTTACAACGCTCTTACTAAAAGAATGATCATTCACTTGTGCTATAGGAAAATTGATTTCCCTCTTTAATCCCATATATCTATCCGGGACATTACTGTTATAAAATACACCATTTAGGGCATGATCAGAGGAGAAAGTCGCAGCTGCCACAGGGGTAGACGAAGCAAGAAAATGAGTTGGATGATTCTCCATTAAAAGAAAATTCTTTTATATATGTGTGGACAGCAGAAAAGGAAATCCAAGAAATGAGTATAGAAGAATTAAAAAACATTAGAAGTAGGTCGGCTTGATGGTGAGCAGCCAAGAAGGCGGGGCAGGAGATCTATATATTACTGTAAAATGAGCATATGTACATATGTCTATATTATATATAGGCATGAACAAGAAGAGAGATGCCGTATACAATACGTCAAATGTTTCAACGTAAGAATTAGAAGAAAAAGTTCAATGGAATTGTGAGTCCAGATACATGAGAGAAACTGATAAGGTGGAAAAAGGGAGGGAGGGCGGCTTCATCATTAAGATAGAGACTTCCATTAGTGGCCGTAATCACTGATGAAATAACAACAGTAGACAACAAGAATTAGCTTATATATATATATATACTTAAAACAAATTAAAGATGACGTGTATATATAGTTGTAATGGTCGCTCTCTTACCTAGCTATATCTCAGTGCATGCTACAACTTCAATAGCTAGACAGAAACTTTATGTCTTGACTCATTGTAATAGTAAATGGATGTAAGTTGATGGAATATAGAAAAGAATATTACAAAAGTAACATTTTTGTCTCAATCTAATTATAATTATTTACATTTTTTCGTTTTGAAGAGTAATTAATTGTTGATGGCTGTTTGCTGTGAATCTTGTGATACCAGAAGCCTATATATGCAACACGCATCTTAAATTTACAATAGAATTTTCTTGTTTTATAATACAAGAAGCCCTTGTTTGGTTTGGCTAACAATTAGCAAAAACTTGTTGCGTTTTTTCATATCGCAAGTGTACGATATCGTAACAACCACTATAGTGGACCTTTGAGTGCATATATCATTTTCACGAAAACTATACTTCAGGACTTAAGAAAAATACTCCTATTTGACAAAAGCAAGTAAATAATTATGATGATTGTGATTATTTTTTCTAACTACTTTTAACTAATTGAGAATATAGAAAGATTGCAATATGTAATAAATATTAGGGTATAATAATTTCATCTATTGATCACCTTAATTCTTAATTCAAGATTCATAACCTAATATAGTGTTCAATCGAATTCTTTTATTGTATTCAATTTACCCATTTCGAGTTCTCATTGAATCTATTTTACTAATTAAATTTCATATCTTTATGTGAATCAATTTTAGTTAAACGAAACACTAGTTCTAAGAATTCATATTATGGCCGCAATAATTAATATATGTATCTGTACACGTTATACTAATTTATTGAATTTTATTATATGGTCTAAATCTCAAACTCACTTCTCGTTCCGTAAAAGACTCACAAAATCATCAAATTAGTGATCAAGTAATTCAATGCATTAAATTTATAGTAAAACCAACACATATAANCTAAGAATTCAATTATGATCGCAATAATTAACATAAGTATCTCTACACATTATGCCAATTTACCGAATTTTACTATTTGATCTAAACCCTAAACTCACCTCTCGACTCGTAAAGGATTCACAAAATCATTCCGTTAGTGATCAAGTAATTAAATGCATTAAACTCATAATAAAATCAACACATAAATAAATAAATCACATAAATCTTGAATAAAAAAAAATAAAGAATTACAAGTCGACTACATTATTTTCCCTAATATAAAAATTAGTTATTCATATCATAAAAATAAAAATGCGCAAAAGTGTAAAGATATCACAAAAAATTGACGAACATAAAATTTCTTGTCTTCGCCTTTCTTCTTCTCTTTCTCTCTCTCTCTCTCTTTTTTTTTTTTCTTTTCTTTTTCTCTCTCTTCATTTATGTGTCTGCCTCTATTCCTTCCTCTCTCTTTTTTCTTTCTCTTTTCTTTGTCTGTTTTCTTTTTTCTTTTCTTCCCCCAAAGAATTCCCAGCGCGGCCTCAGTTTTTTTTCTTCTTTGTTTCACCTTTTTTTTCCCATCTCTCCCTTCTCCCTTCCGTCTGTCCGTGTATATATATATGTGTGTTTAATTTGGACTTCCAATTAAAAATTTTAATGTAAGTCTATTGAGGCCCATTTAATGTAATATTTCTCTCCAAGGTTTCATCTTTGAATTTTGCTATTTTTCGCCACTTTTACATTCTTTTCTTCAATTCTTTATCAAACATAATTTTTTACCTACAAAATACAATATAACATAAATTATGTAGAATTTTATACAGATAACAATAAAATAACATCATTTAGAGCCCTGAATAAGTGTAGAAACTACACTTATCAACTAGTAACTCTAGAGACCAAAAATGTCATCCACTAATTTATGTAAAATTTTATCCAAAAAAATAATAAAATATCATGATTTAGGGTCTCGAATAAGTGTAGAAACTATACTAATCAAATTTTAATAAAAATTGATGAAACATGTGATTGAAAATGAGTTTGAAAAATATGAATTATTAAAATTTGGGTCAAAGAATATTTGTTCAAAACAGAAGCTGGGATTAGGGTTTTGGACCACGTGCATTAGAATTTTGAAAAAGGACCATCTATTTGGGTAGAAAAAGCAGCCCTATCACTATTTAGGAACGTTTACTAATTAAGCCTTGTTCGGTAAAGATTTAATCTCAATTTTTATTAAAGTCAAAGTCAACAATTAATTTTAACTGTATATTTTATGGGATCCATAATTTTTCAACTAAACATTTCATCAACTTTTATTAAAATTTATAAAAAAACCTTATTTTAATCCATATCAAACTGGGGCTAAATCATTATTTAAAACAAATATTTGAAATGTCACAAAGTCAAACATTATTGCTTTGCAAATGGAAAAATTGGATAGTGCATAATAGTTTTGAAAACCAAAATTATTATTATTTTTTGATATTGTTAGTGTTATTTATTAGTGCATATCAAACCTGCACATACTTATTTACGGTGCATCAAAACAAGCAAATGGCCAGCAACCAATATATGTCTCCACCCAATCACTCATTGTTGAATATTGTTAAAAGTGAAATTTCCGTCGACATTGAGAAAATTAGTACATAAAATTAATGAAATTTTTTTGGCAAAGTTTGATACACAAAAACACACACACCCAGAGAGAGAGAGAGAGAGAGAGAGAGAGAGAGAGAGTACATCTCGACCACTTAACTAAAGAACGTAATAAATACAATTCAGTAGAGGCGTTTAATTAATATATAGGATTTGGTACCTCTAAATTTCAGCATTTTTTGTGAGTTGAATTGAATTATTGATTGTTCATATTCTAATTAATATGATCCAGTAATTTTGATTATTGAACAAGCAAGATACAAGATTATATATTGAGTGGCATAGGCAAACGTCTCTCTTTGGTTAATTATCTTAAATAAATCCAGATTAGTTTATAATATCTACTTTGACAACTAGCATGCGCAGAAACTTCAAAGCTGTTGCTATTAGAAATCAAAAATGGTGGTCCAATGTCATACGAAAAATCAAAGGTAGAAATAAAGAATTTTTGACCGCATGTTTCAATTCTTTTCTACCTGAAAAGTAAATAGGGAAGCTTCTATTGAGAAATGTTTGTGTCTGGTGGGTAGGGAGTATATCTTTAAATCCTGGCTTAATTTTTTCCAACGAGTTTGACAGCCCTAAAATTTCTGCACAATTGTTTAGTATGTGAATAAGTACTATTAACATGGAAAATATATATAAATTTGGTTTCTCTCTAGCAAGAAGAATAAGGCATGAGTTGGCTAACTCTTAAATAGTCAAGTAACAAAGTTAATTCGGAACTGCTCAATCACAAACGTTCAGATACTTATCCAACTCAATCTTGTCTAGGTTATTCAAAAAATTTAACGAAGGTGTGTTCAATCTTTTTATTATTTCCTATTGTATTTATGATATTATTGCCGGAGTATGCCTCCTCTAGAATTTGGCTAATCTAATCTTGTTTTGTAGGTTATCATTGATTAAAATTATAGGATTATGACAGTGGTTGGATCCACGTCTTTCTTACTAAGAAATATAGGCTAAACTGTGGATATTTGACAAAAGAGAACGCATTCACACGGGCTTTTCCAATTAGGATGCATACGGATTTTAAAGAAATGAGATCAGGTTATCTCAATTATGAATCCACTAAATAAGTGCCTATCCATAATTTTACAATTCTTTATGTTCTCTACATGTTTAATAAAAAATTAATAATCTATTTTTCCATTAATTGGATATTGGCATATTACCGGTGTTTTGAAAAGCATAAAACGTGACTATGTGACAATGCCAAACTTCAAGTTTTTACCAGCCTAACCAGTAGGGACTGAACCAGGAATGTTAGCTTGTGGAGGCAAGTATTCCCTCCTTTGTCTGCGTATTATTTTCCAGTTGCATCATGCAGTGTATAAAAGAAGCCATTGAGGGGAGCCTCTGAGGTATTCTTAGTTCTAACAGAACATTTTTTTTTTTTTTTAAAATTCTGGTAACGTTCTGATGACTGGTCTAAATACATTCTTGTTTTTGTAGGGACTGGAATTAGAATTATGCGCAGAGGATAGGATTGGACTCTATCAGATATCACAAGGATATTGGATATATACGGAGATATATCAATGAATAGTGGGAAAGCCAAGATATTTTACGTAATTGTTGTTCCAAATCCAATCAACTTTTTACATAAACACTTTTAATATATATAATTGATGCATATTTACGACAAGATTTATTATATAATTGAATTGATGTTATAATAAATTAAATAATAGAATCCGTAGATTCAAGTTTTGGTAATTTATTAATCACAAGGGATTTGTGATTGTGAGATACAAATTACATATGAATGAATCTTAAATTGTCATTGGTCATATGTAATAACAAGATATAGATATAGTTATTACGGATAGATCATCACGTGTAGTATTTTTTACTTGTGAAGTAAGTAGTTGATCTCACATACTAAAGTAGTGACACTTAAATGAACACGTTGATCTTTTGTTATAGAACAAAATATTGGAGACCCGATGGGGAGATTCCACATTGATAACTATTTGAGTGCCAATGGTTAATCTCTAACGTTTGGTAGTGGAATTGATCAATTGACTTCATGTCATCATGATACCTTATATGAGAACATTCATATTTTGGTGATGTTGAATATTGCTCTACCAAGGATCACTAATATAACATCGTTCGGGTATGTCAACAATCATATGAAGATTATGAATGATTAATAAATTATTCGTCACTCTTAAATAGTAAGAGATTATGATCTACATTTCATTCATTTAAGTTAATAACGAAATTCGTGGTCAATGTGTACTCATAAGTCGTACATTAATTTAGTAGTGAGATGAAAGATATGATTGATAATTGAGATTGACACACATCCATACCTTGTAATTGATCGGATTATATTGACGAAGAGATTATAATTTCACTATAAACTAACAATTTTGGTTTTGTCATATTACGTGACATTTCTCGTTACATGTATTACCCAACACATTGTTAGATATCAATTTGAGACGACGGATGTGAATTGATGATAAATTAAAAAGAGGTATTTTAATTTATCGATTAAATCAAAATAATAATTTATATCGTTAAGTATCGTGATCGAGAACCTGATGAGCCACACACAAAAGGAGATCTAGAAGAATGAGATTTCAATTAATTAATTAATAAGTGTTGCACAATTAATTAATTTGGCTGCTTGTTAATATGCCCGAATTAATTAATTGGATAAGTTAATTCTTGGATCGAATTTGATTAATTGAATTAATTAAATATTAGACAAAGTTAAGTTTAAAAAACGGGTCAAATCCATTTGGACTTATATTAATAAGTAATTAAGGTTTCAGAAAACAACATAACATAATTCATATTTTTACTACCACAAGAAAAAAGAAACCATTATTCTCTCATTCTTGTTCCCTATATGAATTTTTATTGGAGGCAAGACAATTTGACAACCGTGGATTGCATATCATGATTGTTTGTGTTCCAAGATTAACAAATGAGTTTGTAGAATTTACAAAATGTATAATTTTCTATCACAGTTTCTTTTTAAATACAAAAAAAATTCTTGGTGGGAATTGAAATTTATTTTATTTTTCGCTATGCATGTTAAGTAAATTCTCAATAGTGTATCAGAGCCTATTTTATATTTGTTAGAAATTGTTTTGCATCATATAACAATCGAAAGTTTATTGTTATTATTTTTTCATATTTCTAGCTTTTAAAGAAAATTATATTCATGATCTAATATCTGTTTTTGATTAGAAAATAATTTTTTGGTCGAAAATCTGGACCTGGAGGAAAATTGTGAGCCACCCAACGTTGGCGGTGGCGGCCCGGAAGCAGCAACAATACACTGTCGTGTTTGTTGCAGTGCTACTACATGATTGGCAGTGACAGTAGGCATCCCCTGGGTTATGCAATGGCGCTTGTCGTTCGCAGCATTGGAGTGAGATGTCGATGCAATTACAGCGGTAAGGACGCCGTTTCACCTTAGCACAAAGGCACTACCTTAACGTGGCAGGAGGCTTCCAGCGAGCCCCTGCCACAGTCAGAAGATACGGCGCTGGCTACTATCGTCACCGACAAGAACAAAAGAAAAAAAATTGTAGAGTTTTAGTCCGGTGTGAAGGAATGGGGCGGGGGCCTGTGTTGGGTCACTTTGCAATTTATTTAAAGAGGGCATGTTCCAAAATTTATGATATTGGAAGGCTCTGTTTATAATTTTAAACTAGAGGTCAATTTGTAATTTTCAAAAAGAGTTTTGAATTTAAATTTTAAAATCATTTTAAATTTGATTTTCAAATGGGATTTGACCAAAATTAGAATTTTGACAAGAAATTTCAACTTTGACCCATTTAAAATTGATGATTTTTATATTTTTGTTAAAATTGGATTTTAACTTAAATATTAAACTTTGACCCTAAATTGAATTTTATTTTATTTAGGAGTTTTATCCTAAATTAAAATGTTAATTCAATTAAATTAGAGTTTGACTCTAATCTTATATTTAATTAAAATTTGATTTTAATTAAATTATNTTGCATATAATATTAGATATTACATAGGAAAATATTTATATGATGAATGTTTTATTAGTGGATGATTATCTATTCGACCATATGGATGTGTTGAATGATTAGTTTTATTCTTGTTGTTTTATGGGCATGCGAGTTCTTATTTATTTGGGATCTGCGAGTCCATTGTAATTTTATGGGCCCGTGTGTCCAATTATTTAGGCCTACGTGCCACTAGTATATGATACATATTGCAACTGGGCTAATTGAAGAAACAAAAAGAGGATGAAACCATAGAAATGGAGCATTGTATAATTCAATGTTATGTCCATTAATAACCCGACTAACTAGTCTTTTTTATGGCTCGAGAAGAGAAGACTAGATAGTTAAGTTTATAATCGTCAACACTATTATATATATGTTTATTTGCATACTAGATGTATGATAAAATATATATAATTATTACGATGAGACATTTGCATGAAAAAATTACTCGTTAAAATATTAAGTCATATTTATATTCGTCTTCTATCATTCTAGTGAAAAATCAGAATTCTCAATCAATTTCAACTTGTTAAGTACACTCCAGGTTGGTCTATTAGCGATATATTTGACAATATAAAATATTAGATATTTCTAAATGATATGTTTGATTTAATTAAAGTTTATCTTTTATTAAGTATACTCAAGGAGATAAATTTTAGAGGCATGTTATGCTAACACATAAGAGTTGTTAGTTTAATAATTTGAGAATTGTATGGAGATACAATTGATAGTAGTATCTAATCAAATATTTTAATAAGACTTGTTAAGTACTGCAACATATGTGATGCTTGCGACTATATCACCCGAGATACAAAAGTAACATGAAGGTATAGATGCTAACACATGGTTTTTTATCTCAAGGTGTTGAATGATGAACAGTCACGTGTAGAAAGATATGAGATTTCCTAACTATACTGGTACGTAATGACAAAATAATCTTCAGTCAATGATCGTGTACCGAAGATGTTGACAACATTGAGAAGCAGTCTCAATTGAGTTTAGTTATAAACTATGAACTAAGTATAGAATTGGTTTTGCAATCTCCGTCAAAGAGTTATTCATAGCTAATTATGAATTATTATATGAATAAGCTCGAGTGCACACTCATTGAGTTGTTGAACATGCTTAAGATTGTTAAGCCTAATTCAAAGTTAGTAGTGAGAAAATCTTAGTCATAGATTCCTCTAGAGAAGTCTAAACGATATTTTAGAAAAACAAACAAGATGGCTAAGGCAGCCAAAATGGATAAGGATAATACCAAATCTAATAACCCTTATTATCATTTTGGAATGACAGGTCATTGGAAAAGAAATTACAAAACTTATATCTATTTCATTACTTTCTTGGATATTAGATACCATATATGGATCTCATATTTATAAATATGTAGAAACCAAATAGAAGTGGACCACTGCAAAATAGAGAAGTTGACCTATACGTTGAAAATGTGCAAAGGTTATTGCATTGCATGTAGGAGCATACTTATTGACATTACCTTTATATTTAGTATTAGAATTAGAGAAATATTATTTTTTTCTCACCATTAATAAGAACATTATTTGAACTTCATGTTCGGACATGAATTATTTTAATATTAAGAACAATTATTATTCCTTTTATCTTGATAAATCTTAATGGTTATGGTAAATTATAAAATGACATTTATATTCTAAATATTGAGTATTCTATAATGAGTATAGAAATTGAAAGATATAAAAATGATAATTTGAATAACACCTATTATTGACCCCCAAAAATGTACCAATGATGTGCAACAGATCCCAAGGCTTCTCAAGTTCACGCAAGCTTGGTTACTACATATTTAGATAAACAGTTAGTCACACGTGGCCTTCCCCGAAGGGGGTGGAGTTGGTCACGCACACTCCGACGATCAAGTCAGTTGGAGAAATAGTTATATGAGTATGAGAGAGCTTTAAACGTGAGCCTCCACTATAAAAAAAGGTCAAGCTTTGGGGAGAAATAGTTAGAAGGTATGGTAGCAAGATTATAGCTTTGAGAGTTTAAACTTGCATTACCTTTAAATGGTACTAAGTGTGAGCTTTTATATTTGGACAAAATGAATGAAGGCCGTTAGATGACAATGCAACTGGCCTCATCCAAATGACTAACATTTCTTGTCATAGACATCAATCAATCATATCTTAAATGCTAATACCATTTTTTATCATAAGGTCTAGCTTGCGGCCTTGGACTTGACCAAATAGGTTGGCGACGATGGCGGTGGTAATGATTTGCCTTGTCAATAACATAAAATAAGATCTATTCAAGATCTTTTCACTGACTCATCCTGAAACAGCTCTTCTCATAGGATCCGTGTGTAATGGGGTCGATCCAGCTTCGTTCCGCAGGGAAAGTAGCTCGTCCGGCGCCTGAGGGTCGGTCCAGCTTCACCTCATATTAGTGTATAAGGCGTGGGACTGCTGAATCGTTTGCTACGTAGGATAGTTGAGACCATGTGGGGGTCCTCGTGTAGAGAGGCTAAACAAAAGTCCCTGAAGTCCGGGTATGATTATTCATAAAATGCATGAACTTTCGAGCTTGAATAAGAAAAAAGACATGGTCGTAACAACAGTTTTGATGAAATAGGAGCCTATGATAAGATTGAATTACATGAGACGATACCCTTGTTGTAAAGAACGAGCCGCTATGATGAAATCGAAGCCTATGATAGGGTTGAGTTACATGAGGCGATGCTTTTGTTGTAAAAGGCGAGCCATTTTGATGAAGTCGAAGCCTATGATAAGATTGAATTACATGAAGTGATTCCCTTGTTGTAAAGGACGAGTCGCTTTGATGAAGTCGAAGCCTGTGATAAGGCTGAATTACATGAGGCGATGTCGTGGTTGTAAAGGGCGAGCCGCTTTGATGAAATCGAAGCTTGTGATATGGTTGAGTTACATGAGGTGATACCCTTGTTGTAAAGGACGAGCTTTGATGAAGTCGAAGCCTATGATAAGACTGAATTACATGAAGTGATGCCCTTTTTCGTAAAGGGTGAGCCACTTTGATGAAGTCAAAGCCTCTGATAAGGCCGAATTACATGAGGCGATGCCTTGGTTGTAAAGAATGAGCCTCTTTGATGAAATAAAGCATATGATAAGGCTAAATTAAATGGGGATGATGCCATTGTTGTAAAAGTCGAGCCACTTTGATGAAGTCAAAGCATGTTATAAAGCTGAATTACATGAGGTGATGCATTTGTTATAAAGGGCAAGCCACTTTGATGATGTACAAACCTGTAATAAGACTGAATTACATGAGGGGATGCCCTTATTGTAAAGGGTGAGCCGCTTCGATGAAGTCGAAGCCTGTGATAAAGCTGAGTTACATTAGGCGATGCCCTTGTTCTAAAGGGTGAGCCACATTGATGAAGTCAAAGCCCACGATAAGACTGAATTAAATAAGGCGATGCCATTGTTGTAAAGGACGAGCCGCTTTGATGAAGTCGAAGCTTGTGATAAATCTGAGTTACGTGAGGTGATGCCATTGTTCTAAAGGGTGAACCACATTGATGAAGTCAAAGCCCATGATAAGACTGAATTACATGATGCAATGCCCTTATTGTAAATGGCGAGCCGCTTTGATGAAGTTAAAGCCTGTGATAAGGCTGAGTTACATGAGGCGATGCCCTAGTTGTAAAGGGCGAGCCACTTTGATGGGGTCGAAGCCTATGATAAGGCTAAACTAAATGAGGTGATGCCCTTATTGTAAAGGACGAGCCACTTTGATAAAGTCGAAACTTGTAATAAGGCTGAATAACATGAGACGATGCCCTGGTTGTAAAGGACGAGCCACTTTGATGTAGTCGAACCCTGTGATAAGGCTGAATTATATAAGGCGATGCACTGGTTGTGAAGGGTGAGCCACTTTGATGAAGTCAAAGCCTCTAATAAAGCTGAATTATATAAGGAAATGCCCTTGTTGTAAAGGGCAAGCCGCTTTCATAAAGTCGAAGCCTGTGATAAGATCAGACGATGCCCTTGTTATAAAGGGTGAGCCACTTTGATGAAGTCGAAGCCTGTGATAAGACTAAATTACATGAGGTGATGCTCGTGTTGTAAAGGAAGAGTCACTTTGATAAAGTCGAAGCCTGTAATAAGGCTTAATTACATGAGGTGATGCCGTGGCTGTAAAGGATAAGCTACTTTGATGAAGTTAAAGTTTGTGATAAGGCTAAATTATATGAGGCGATGCCCTGTTTATAAAGGGCGAGACGCTTTGATGAAGTCAAAGCCTACTGATATGGCTGAACTAATGAGGCAATGCCCCGATTTTAAAGGGCGATCCGCTTTGATGAAATCGAAGCCTATGATAAGGCTGAGTTACATGAGGCGATGCTCTGGTTGTGAAGAGCAAGCCGCTACATGAGGCGATCCTGATAGGAATATAAAAAGCATATTTTTTCCTCCTTATTTTATGTACTCGTATGATTAATCAATGTCAAAATGTATCATTATGTTCATGTTTTGATTTAGGTGGCAATTTTATAGATATTGCATAATTTGGAAGAAATATGTGAAAAGTGACTAAAATGGAGGAAAGTGAAAGTTCAGGGACTAAAATACAAATGCTCTAAACTTATTTCTAACCTTTTGATAAAGACTCGAGAGTGTTAGAGGTCAATTGGATGAAGAAATGAATCAAAAGGATTAAATATAGCCAAGACATTATCACATATCAACTTTCAAACTGAAAAGTTTTGCACCGATTTTCTGCCTCATATTGAGACTTATTTTTGACATGAAAAATGATTGAATGGTATTTGAAGCAAAGTTGTATCTCTTTGAGTTAACTTTCTAACACATCTTGGATTGCCTCAATCAAATATCTGAAGAGAAATATATGACCAAAACACTGACGACTATCCAGAGAAAGATTTTAAAGCTATGCGGTCGCATAGCTCAAAATCAATGCAGTCGCATCCATTGCTTCAAGGAACTTCAGGGTGTGTTTCAACTCTTCTATGTGACTGAAACACTTTCTACTATGTGGTCGCATAGTTCATCTTCGAGGTAAAAATATTAATTTTCGAATTTAAGCCAACCACTTATAGAAACAACTATTAATACTGATTTGCAACCCTAGAACGCACCAAGAACGTTCAAAATGTCTCCAAACTCCATTCTTCATTATTTCTCTCTTAGATTCATGAATTGTAACTAAACTTTTATACTTGATCGAAGGAAATTAAAGTTTCGGACCACATATTGTGATATCTAAATAGTTTTTCTTATTATTTAATTTTTATTTTGAGTATTGAATATTCTTCTGCACTTATTTCTATAATTGTTATGTTTAATTACTAGGAAGCCTACTAGTTTGTTATTCATTACAATCTATCGCTAAGTTAATATTCAAATCCGTAATTGTTTGATTTCTTTAATTTATGAAACACTAGGATTTGGTGATTTCTGCGATAGAGGTTATTGAATCTTAAGAAGAATATTTAAATAGATTGAATGCAACCGCTGGTGTTTGTGTTATCTAGTTCATCGATTTCTCTATTGTGTAAAGCTGTTATTAAATTAAATTTTGAGCGCTGGTATGGGATTTTTTAATAATTATGGTTAATTAGAACGCTGGTTTCTAACTAACTAAAATTAAGGGGAAATAGGAATCAATTCCGATTATGAATATTCAAAATATGAATTGAATTATCCTTGCATCTATGATCAATTGTGAATTTTTGATGGTAGATGTGGATTTAGACCAATGTTAGTCTTTTGATTATTTTCGTAAATTAATTTTCATTATTATAGATTGACTTCATTACAAACAAAACTCCCCAATCATTGTAAGAAACATAATATATTGAATTACACACTTTTCGTAGGATTGACCCTTACTTCCACTACTATGTTAGTTTTAGAGGTTAAGGTATTACTTTTGGGTGCCTGCGACAGCACACACCAGATGCCCTTGTTGTAAAGGGCGAGCCGCTTTGATGAAGTCGAAGCACATTGGGTAGTGTTCTCTAATGATTTGAAAGAAATGCTAGTTCCCTTTGCAAAATAGCTTGGTGACATGGCAGTTTCCAAGGCTCACATTGTGTGTATATTTAATGTGCAATGATGGTGGTCTATTACAGTTGGTGCCCATTCTGAAGGGAAGGCCTAGAACTTTCTAGGAGGAAGGTCGGATGAGATAACTCCTACTGTGATGGAGATGCTTTCTGCTACTCCTTATATGCCAAGACTTGTGATGTAGTGGATATGATGAATGCTGGTTTTCCCCTTTAGGCTCACTCTCAAGGCTTTTTCTTAAACGTCCAAATGGAGATTAGGCGACTGTAGGGCCTCAATAAGGAGTATCTCTAGAGGGCCAATGATGTAGAGGTAGCCCTAAATAAAGCAAAGGCTGAGGCATCTTCTGCCAAAGAGGTCATTGAAGCTTCTAAGGTGAAACAAGCTGAGGCAGAGTCTAAGATGAAGAGGCTATCAAAAGAAAATAATGACTTGAAGAAGGAAGTCCATCTTTGGAAAGCTGGGGTGAATGCTTTGATGAAGCATGTTGAGAATTCTGATAATCTTCAGAGTATCGCTTCGTCAGCCTTGGAGGCTGCTAATAAAGAAAAATGGGGAGCTAAAGGCTCGTATTGACAAGCTGGCTGCTGAGCCTACCAACTTGCAAAAGGAGGTAACTATGAACGAGTACATGGAGATGAAACAACTAAGTATGATGGCCTCAGTTTATACTGGGAAAGTCTCTGGCATTATGTCACCAGATATGGTGGGGCCCTCCTAATTTGGGCATAGCGTGCTCATACCAGGCTCCTTAGAAGGGATGAAAACTCTTCTCAACACAAGATCATCCCTTCTATGCAATTGAGGGTAGGTCCCCATGTCATTTTTCTCGCCTTCTTGGGGAAACATTTCCACGGTAGCATTCTGTTGGGCCATGTTTTTCTTGTTTATAGCCATCTCCCCCACTTCCCTGGCTAAACGTGCCATGGTACAACCTCGCATTTATTGGTGATGAGGACGATGGATGTTCACGTTTGTTCGGAGGACTTCTTCTTCAAAAGCCTCCAGTTGTCTATTTCTACCTTGTGAGCCGCAGTGGCTGTAACTCATAATATGTATTTGACTTTGAGCTAAAGACAAGTTTTTAAGTGCTTCATTTCTACAGTGGTTCTTTTCTCAAGAAGGTTCTACTTGCTTTGGATGGCTTTTACCACGAGGACACTCGTGGTTATAGTGCCGAAATTTTCCACAGACAGTGTCAATTTGTTGACCCAAAAAATATATAATGATGTGACAACAGATCTCAAAGCTGCTCACGTCCACCCAAGCTTGGTTCTTGTGCATAGTTACACGTGGCCTTCTTTAGAGGGGATGGAGTTGGCCGTACGTACTTCGACGATCAAGTCAGTTGGAGAAATAGTTATATAAGTGTGGGAGAGCTTTAAAAGTGAGCCTCTAGTATAAAAAAAGGGTTGGCTTCGTGGAGAAATAGTTAGAATGTATGGTAGCAAGATTATAGCGTTGAGAGTTTAAATTTACATTATCCTTAAATGGCACTAAGTGTGAGTTTTTATACTTGGGCAAGATGAATGAAGGCCGTTGGATGACAATGCACATGGCCTCATACAAACGACTCACATTTTTTGTCATAGACATCAATCAATCACAACTTTAAATGCTAATACCATTTTTGCATCCATAAGGCCTATCTTGCAGCCTTAGACTTGACCAAATAGGTTGGCGGTGGCAGCGGTGACAATAAGTTGTCTTGTTAAGCACATAATACAAGATGTGTTTAAGATCTCTTCGTTACCTCGTCCTGGACCGGCTCTTCCATGGGGTCCACATGTAATGGGATAGGTCTAGAAATATTAAAAAAAAATAGGTATATGTATTCTTTCACTAAGAGTCGATCGAGGTAAAGAATATCTAAAAGGGAGAATTTAAGATTATCTAAAAAAGAATGAGATTATCTCACAGCGGATTCCTCCACATGCACTGCAACATAATGGTGTATCTGAAAAGAGAAATCATACACTATTAGATATAGTGCAATTAAGAACATGCCATGCAAACCTTCCAAAATCATTTTGAGGTCATGCACTGATTGTCACGTGCTACACACTAAATCATGTTCCATCTAAATCGGTTGATAACACTACATACAAGTTATGGAAAAGTAGAAGATCCAACTTATCTCATATGAAAGTTTGGGGTTGCGACGTTTTATGTGAAGAACACTGAATCGGATAATCTTGAGACCAAATCTGATATATGTATATTTATAAAATATCCAAAAAAAAAATTGGATAACAATTCTATAATCCAGTTGAGAAGAAGGTATTCATCTCAATACATGCCATATTTTTAGAGAAAAATTTCATTCTAGAATAGGGTAGGGAGAGCAAATTAGAATTTGAAGAAGTTCATGAATCCACTGTTATTATTGACCAATTAGATGAACCTAGGCCTGATCCCACTCCTGCTGAGGGACAAACTCTTGATCAGGACATAAAGACTCCTAAGGACACTCTGGCTCGGCGTTAATCAAGTAGGACCGTTCAACCTCCTAGAAGGTAAGAGTTCACGATTACTAATCAAGTATTACTAATCGAGGGTGATGATTCTACTAGTTATGTAGAAGCAAAGTCAAGTGTTGATTCAAAGATATGGCAGGAGGCCATGGAATCCGAAATGAACTATATGTATGAAAAGAAGGTTTGGACCTTGGTGACCCTCCTGATAGGATAAAACCTATTGGTTGTAAATGAGTTTATAAGAAAAAATGTCGACCTAGATGGAAACATCCATACATACAAAGCAAGACTAGTAGCAAAATGTTATTAACAAAAACAAGTGTTGACTTTGATGAAACGTTTTTTGCCTGTAGCCATGCTATAGTCTATTCGAATTTTGCTTACAATAGCTGCATATCACGATTATGAAATATGATAAATGGATGTTAAAACCATGTTCCTTAATGAGAACTTGCAAGAAGAAGTGTATATGACACAACTCGAAGATTTTGAATCCAAAGGTTTTGAATCGATCCATTTATGGATTGAATCAAGCATCTAGGAACTATAATCTTCGCTTTGATGAGACAAATCAAAATGTTTGATTTTATCAAGAATTAAGATAAATCATGTGTTTATAAGAAGATAGTGGGAGGGTTATCGTATTCCTAATATTATATGTAGATGACATATTATTAACACGAAACGACGTCCTATGTTTCAATTGTTGAAATTATGGTTGTCAAATAATTTCTTCATAATAGATATGAGAGAAGTAACTTGATCTATAGAGATAGATCTAAAAGATTGCTTAACTCATCCAAATCTATATAGATAAAATCTTGAGAAGATTTTATANACTTACTTGACACACACAAACACAAACAAAACATTGTATATACCTTTGTCGAGGTAAAAAATCAATTCAAATGAACACGTTCCAAATGAAATATAAATGATCGTAAGATCTTCCAACTCTATTTTCTAAACTAAAACTTTGCAATTTTTTTTAACTCTTAAACTCATGTATATAACTTTGTATACCTATTCTATTTCCATTTTCCTCTTTGACCTCGTGAAAATATTGCATGATGCAACCAAAGACAATGAAACAAACGACTCTCTAGAGTTGGCGAAGACAGTGTTGATGCTTGTTTTGCTTCGATGATTAAGTACATTACTCTTGTATACATATCTTTCAAGGATTAATTTTCTATTTTCCTTAGCATGAATGCTTTTATGTTACTTTTTGAATTGTAAGCGCGAAGATCTAGTGTTTGAATTATAAAAAGTATTGTTATATAGTTTCACAATGCGCTTATAAAATGTGTCTTAGGTCCAATCAACTTTAGACATAAACACTTTTACTATAAATAACGGATGCATTACATTTATGGCAAATCTATTATTTAATTGAATTAATATTCTAATAAATTAAATAATAGAATCCATATATTCGAGTCTTGGTAAATTTTTAATCAAAATGAGTTGTGATTGTGAGATACACATTACATATGACTGAATTTTAAATCATCCATAGTCTTATGTAATATCGAGATATAGATATCATTATTATGAATAGACTATCACGTGTAATATTTTGTAATTGTGAAGTAAGTAGATGATCTCATAAGCTAAATTTTGACGACACTTAAATGAACACGTGGATGTTTTGTTATAGAACAAAACATTGGAGACCCGCTGGGGAGATTTCACATTGATAACTATTTGAGTGTCAGTGGTTAGTCTCTAGCGTTTGGTAGTGGAATTGGTTCTCTGGCTTGAGGTCATCATAGTTCCTAATATGAGGACAGTCATACTTTAGTAATGTTGAATATTGCTCTGTCAATGGTCGTTAATACGACATTGCTCGGGTATGTGAAGAATCATATGAAAATTGTGAATTATCAATAGAGAATTCTTCACTCTTAGATAGTAAGAGATTATTATCTATATTTTCATTCATCTAAGTTAATAACGAAATCCTTGACCAGTGTACTCATAAGTCGAAAATGAGTTTTCGACTTACATTGACATATGTCCATATCTTGTAATTAATTGGATCATATTGACGAAATGATTATAATTTTACAGTAAACGAATAAGTTCGATTTTGTCATATCACGTGATATTTTTCATCAAATGTATTACTCAGACATATTACTAAATGTCAATTTGGGATGACGAATGTAAATTGATGATAAATTAAAAATAGATATTTTAGTTTATCGATTAAATAAAAATAAAAATTTATGTCGTTAGGCATAGTGATCGGGAACCTAATAAGTCACACACAAAAGGAGAACTAGAAGAACGAAATTTCAATTAATTAATTAACAAGTGTTGTATAACTAATTAATTGAGTTGATTGTTAATAAACTCGAATTAATTAAATATTCGATCGGGTTATGTTTAAGAGACGGACAAAGTCCACTTGAACTTATATTATTAAGCCATTATGGTTTTAGAAAAGAAAATAACATAATTCATATTTTTGCTAGCAAAAGAAAAGAGAAATCATAATTCTCTCATTCTTGTTCCCTAATTCATTTTTTATACAAGTAATTTCATTCAATTATTATTGCATAAATAAATTTATCGATTATTGAGGAATAAGTTTTACATATGCAAAATAATATGTATAAATATAGCAATATTCGACGACAATGTGTAATGAACGTTGCTAAAATATTAACGACAACGAGCAATGAATGTTGTTAAACATTAACAACAACGAGCAATGAATGTGCTAAAATTGACAACAACGAGAATATTGCTAAAAAAGAACAACAATGAGCAATGGATGTTGCAAAAAATTAAAGACAATGTTTTTTTGAAAACTTTTTGCAATGGTCTTTGAACGTTATTGAATCATTTTACTACACAGAAGCATTGAAACCTACAACATATGTCCGAACGTTGCGAGAGGTTTTGCAACGTTTTTTTGCCCATTGCGAAAAGGCTGTTTTTGTACCGTCGAACGTTTTTTGCTCATTGCGAAAGGCTTATTTGTACCTTGACAGATCAAATAACAGCTATACAAATTTAATAATATTTTAAATTCAAGAAATTGAGCTGGTGTTGTATAAATACTAAATAATTAGTTTAGCCTTGTTGAAGGAGAAATCCAAGCAGTTATGGTATTGATCTGGAGGAGTTGTTTTCAATACGAATAGATTAGTATGGCATTACCCAAAGTTCCTTGTTGAAGGATTAATCCAAGTTGTAACTCGCCAATTAATAGGACACAATAGAAGCTGACAGATTTTGGCCTTATGATTGTAGCTAAGCTAACAAATTCTCAATCTTCTTGTTTTGCTCCAATTTTAATTATATATTTTGAAAAACTTTATTATTTAATCGTAGCTCTGACCCACTCTCTTGTGACTTAGATCTGATGTTCTTAATAATGCATTTCTGGATACATTTATTATATAGTAATATAAAGTCTAAATTAATTCTCTTTTCGATAAAAATGATTTTTTCATGTTCCGATTAAATATTTGTCATCTTTCAAAACTGTAACAATAATAGAATAGAGGTCACGTGTGACGTTTTATATTTATCTTTAATATATAATTTGGAAACACGTAATTACAACGATCAACTAGTAAAATGGGCAGTGCTATTAGTATTCACAATCAATATGCTTTTCTTTTACATCAGTTGTGCCATAGTTCACCGAAGAAGAGAAATATTTTCAATTACAAACTTCGCATAAATTATACAATAATAATTTAGTCTCTATGAGCTATAAGATCTTACCAATGAATAAAACTACATCCTGTTTTTATTGGATAATGTGATAGTAACTCGCTATTATATATTATTGATTAAGAATATTGATAAATAATATTATTCACGTAAGTATCCTATCTCTCAAAAATAAGAGGAACTTTACAATAAGTGAATTATTTTTTATCCTTAAAACTATTTTTTCGGTCTACATCATATTATCCAAATCAAATATTCCTTAAATCCGTTTAACCTTGATTATTTCATAGAGAGAGAGAGAGAGAGAGAGAGAGAGAGAGAGAGAGAAGACTAAATTGTTCATTAAAATACCTATACTTGTCTTCTCGTAATACAACCGATCAAATCATACCACCGGCCCTTTCTAATTTTGCAATAACTAAATGCTTGATCAGTCGAACTAAAAATTTCTTGAATGTTACTGTATCGTGCGAAAAAATAATTTAATATTTAATAAAGAAAAAAGTTGATTATATGAATATAAGTATGTATTAGGGAGGTAGATGTGAGGAGAGAGAGCGAGGACAAGCCGATTGAGAAAGACAAAGGCTTCGATCCTTTGGCAAATCCAAAGCTTAGGCGGCGCCCCCGACGATCATTCATACCATTTCCTATTTGTCTTCACCCTTCAAAATATCTCATTCCTCATTCTAATAATTAATGCTAGTAAAATTTTTAACTCTTTAAACTCTCTCCCCATATTTGTTTCCCAAACAGCTCAAAATATTAGGATTTGAACTTGAAAACCGAGTTTAGATATAACAATATAGTGTTAGCTACTTAATTAAATCAAGCATTACCCTCCAATCTTGAACAAAAAGAACATAACAAACATAATGAATAAACAGACTGCTTAAATATGCATTTGTGAGTTTCTCTCTTTTTCTTTAGTAGTACCAAACAATCAAGTTTAACATTTTATTTGATTAAAACATTAGACAATATTCTAACTTATTTTTACTACCACAACAAAAAAAGATTAAACGGATATTGCTTCTATTTTTTATTTTTTTCCCCCATTTGATCTTAATTCTTCTTATCCTTCCCAAGTCATTTGAAAATAGTGAATGCTTTTTTTTTTTTTCCCCTTGAGAGGGGAATCAAATAATGTTGTTTCCCCAAGGCTGGCCCAAAAGGAAAGTGGGTCCATCCCAACAAATGTCGTAGAGTTGAGGAAGAAATATGCTAGATGTACATAATTTTATGTATACAAGGGTGTTCAGACAAACCCGTTGAGGAATGCTGTATGCCTATTTATTTACTGGAAGCATACATAGATACAGTTAAACACAGTTACACGGGTATTGAATAAGACAAATTTATGAATCTCAAATCCATCCTTGGAGATGAGGTGATACTATAGAGGTGAGGCGCTCAATTCACTAAACTCCAACTATTAGAAATCAGAAATGGTAGTTGTCCCCACATCCCCTTTTTCTTTCTTCTCATTGGACAATATGCACAAAGAGGCCAAAAACTTCTGCCATAAAAAGAGAAGGAACCACGATTCACAGCTTTAATAATTGTCCTTAGGACCAAACAATATGACTACTACTTTCCATCTCTAAAATCCTTTTATTATATTTTACTAGTATGCTTAACACATTTTGTGGAACCATGAGGAGTCTCAATACTGAGACTGGTTGCAGCATAAAGACTGAGATGGGCAACTTGAAAATTTCAGTTGGGAGTCTAAAGAGTGACAATTCTTACACAAAACAAGAACCCATATCACCAAATGAGTCTGTTTCTGAGTTAAAGAAGAATTGTTCATTATCTGACTTTGAAACTCCCAGTAGCTTGACACAAACTAGCCTAAATAGTTTAACCCCAGCAACAAGCCTAACTAGTTTGACCCCAGGAACAAGCTTAACCAGCTTGACTCCAACAAGTTTGAGTATTCCAGCACTCAAATTTGAAGTGGATGGGGATGTTGAAATTCAATCCCCTGATTATTCAATGTGGGACTCTATTTTCTCTGATCAATTGGAAGGTGATTTCATGATTTCCTCTCCAGTGAGGAACATAAACTCACCACAGGCAACCAACTTTCACAACATTAATTCCAACTATGCTCATGCAATACATGGGTCGAGTCTTATGGGGTGGTCTCCTCCTCGCGTATCGTCTCCTCTCGGACCTCATAGCACCACTTTGCAGAAAGGCAAGGGACTGAGCCCTCTCCACAGGGTTTTCAACTCTCCAAACAATCAATTCATGCAGGTGGAGAGCCTTTCACTGCCTGCTCTAGAGAGCCTACTAGATGACAGTAACTATGACAAGGATGAAGACTTCGTTGTATTCTCCCCTATGAAGATTGCCGAAGGAGAAACTTCTTCTGATTGTTTTGATGCACTTACAGGCTTTCCAGATTTATTAGACTGCTTAACACTGCCAAACTCGACTAGATTTTGTGGATCTGTAGCGAACGACACAACCGTCCATGGAAGTTCACAGGCGACTAGTGCCAATGACATTTATCAGGCAGGATCTATTCCACCTGTACCATTATCACAACAATTACGAGACGAAAGGCAGCATGAAGAGCATCAGCGACAGCAGCAAGAACAAGCACTGCCATCACAAAGAACTCAACAACAACTGCATCAGCAACAGCAACAAAATCAGCTACAAAATTTACAAAACTTAATAGTGCCTATTTCTATTGGACCTGAGCAGGTAAAAAATTAGTTTACTAAAAAACTTCACCTCAAATCATAGATTCATAATTCTTTAACTAACTTTTTCCATGTTATTATCGTAAAGGAACAAGACAGTGGGCTACAACTTGTGCACCTACTTCTTGCTTGTGCCGAAGCAGTATCCAAGGAGGAGTATATGTTAGCTAGGAGGTATCTCCACATTCTGAACCGAGTGGTTTCGACCCTCGGTGACTCCATGCAACGTGTTGCAGCTTGCTTCACCGAAGCCTTAAGTGGAAGACTCGCGTCAATCCTAACCAATAAACCTAGCACCTCCAATCCAAAACCCTTCAATCCTTTTCCCCCCAACTCCATAGAAATCCTCAAGATATATCAGATTCTGTATCAAGCTTGTCCCTACATTAAATTTGCCCATTTCACTGCAAATCAAGCAATATTTGAAGCATTTGAGGCTGAAGAGCGTGTCCATGTCATCGATCTCGATATCCTGCAGGGGTACCAATGGCCTGCCTTCATTCAAGCCCTAGCTGCCAGGCCTGGCGGTGCCCCGTTTCTCCGTATCACTGGAGTTGGACCCAACCCCCAGGCAGTGAGAGAAACCGGTAGATGTTTAACCGAACTAGCTCACTCCCTCCACGTTCCATTTGAATTCCATCCTGTTGGTGAGCAACTTGAAGACCTAAAACCACATATGTTCAACAGAAGGGTTGGTGAGGCTCTGGCTGTTAACTCAGTTAACAGGCTACATCGCGTTCCTGGACACGCTCTTGGAAATCTTTTAGCCTTGATCAGGGATCAAGCACCAAATATAGTCACCATAGTTGAACAAGAAGCAAGCCACAACGGGCCTTACTTCTTGGGCCGATTCCTAGAGGCGTTGCACTGTTATTCGGCAATCTTCGATTCATTGGATGCAACCTTCCCACCGGATTCCGTGCAGAGGGCGAAGGTGGAGCAACACATATTCGCGCCGGAGATTTGGAACATTGTGGCGTGTGAGGGTCCAGAGAGAGTAATGAGGCATGAAAGGCTTGAAAAATGGAGGAAACTGATGGAAGGAAAGGGATTCGAAGGGGTACCACTGAGTGAAAATGCAGTGACCCAATCAAAAATATTATTGGGATTGTATTCTTGTGATGGATATAGATTAACAGAAGACAAGGGTTGCTTGCTCTTGGGTTGGCAGGATAGAGCCATTCTGGCTGCTTCGGCATGGAGATGCTAATTCATATTTACGTGCTTCTTTTTCCTTTTGCTTAATTAATTAGATTGATATTTAATTTGTCCAAGTGATCTCATTGAATAATTATGGAACTTCAATGCATTACAATATTGACCTTTTCTTTTTGTAAACACTAATCTGCCTGTAATACTGTTAATTTTAGCGTGCAGAAGAAAGACAATTTTATAATTATTAATAGTTATCAGCATAAAATCATTAGAAAGGAAGGGAAGAATATCATAATGCTGTATTATAAGACAGGCAGAAATTGACTAGATATTGTAATAAGAGTTCTAATTATTTGACTTTTGTTGTCGATGCGAAGTGTTCATTCAAATTTTAATTGAACTGGTCATTTAATATCATAACATATTTTAAGCATGTGCGGTGAGTGCGTGCGACGCAGCTTAACAAGATTTTTAGACGGTCTTTATCATTAAGATCGTGGACGCAAAAAAAGAAAGAAATGTCGGAAACGGTGCTGTCAAAAAAAAAAAAGTTTGGGATATAAGTAGAAAAATGGGTAAATAATAGGTACCGCATCTGAAATTTTCCCTAATCCATTTTATTGAACCTTAACTGATGACTAAGAATATTTTTTTGTTATATATAGAACGCTGGTGCATATCTCATTGATGATCTAGTGATGCTTCACTAAAGAGCGCCATAATTTTAAATTATTGGCGAGTATACTGTTAGAATAATTTCAACTTGGTTATCAAACTTTGTTTTCATTTCATTCAAGTCCTATATATTTAAAAGATGTATACTGTACGTAAGAAATATGATTTACAACCTTAAAAATGAATCTTGATTATACAGTTTAGAACATCAAGATGCTATAGTTTTAAATAAACCAGCCCAATCATGCAACACATGCATAACTTGGCAACATGCTGTTACAACAGACAGCAGCAGAGAAGTGATAAACCCTATTCAACGTATTCATCTTGTGGAAATGGATAACCCGTAATAGGAAAGGTAGGAAAAGGAGGGCTTGGTTATCGGCAATGCTCGCAAATATCAGTTAGCAGCCACCAGTTTGCAAGCTTCATATCATTCTTTTGAATAGCAACAAATAATTTAGAATGAGCGAAGCTGACACGTTAGAAGACGATCAAGATTGATATTCCAGGCAACTGAAATCCCCTTTTGAGATACACCAGTTCTCAAAACAAACTATTCAAAATAGAATGCTGACAAATCGACATTTACTATTATTTGCGAACAAAGGCACCCAAATGCACTAAAGATACCAAATATGCAACGGGCCTGTGATATGGATACATAAATTACAATTTAACTTTTCTAACAAAAGATGCATGTATTCTAAAAGAAATATGAACTATTTAAACTGACAAAATGAGTCATACAACTAGTGACAATGTGTGGCTCAACTTAGTGAATTGACAGGCTCCAACACTGCTCAACTAAACTATTATTTGATAAGAAAAAGGTTGACATGAGTTTGTAACTCAATGAGTGGATATTTCGCAAATAAGTATATTTTTTTAATTTATGCCAATTTTTTGAAAACTCTTACTTATGCTATTACAACTTTTAAAAAGTTTGAAACCCAATAATACTTTTAAAACTAAAGTTAAATGGAATCATAAAATTCTTTACTCTTTATTATGAATAAACAAATATAAGGTATAACAGATATAAAAAATCTGATATCAGTAATATGAGTGAAAAAAAATCTTTTTATGGTACTTTAAGTTGAAATCTTTACTCTGTAAATTGAATAAACTAAATTCTGCAATCTGAAATCTGATAAGCTGTATAATACTGAAATTGTAAGTGATATGCGTCCAATCAACTTGGAACATAAACACTTTAAAATATATATATAATCGATATATTTTAATGGCAATATTTATTATTTAATTGAATTTATATTCTAATAAATTAAATAATAGAATCTGTAGATTCAAGTTTTGGTGATTTGTTAATCACAAGGAGTTGTGATTGTGAGATACAAATTACATATGACTGAATCTTAAATAGTCTGTGGTCGAAGTAATAACGAGATACGGATATCGTTATTACGGATAGACCATCACGTGTGTCATTTTTTACTTGTGAAGTAAGTAGCTGATCTCACAAACTAAAGTGTAGTGACACTTGAATAAACACGTAGATGTTTTGTTATAGAACAAAATATTGGAGACCCACCGGGAGATTCCACATGGATAACTATCTGAGTGTTAGTGGTTAATCTCTAACGTTCGGTAGTGGAATTGGTCCTTTGACTTGAGGTCATCATAGTACCTTATATGAGGATAGTCATACTTTGGTGATGTTGGATGTTGCTCTGCCAAG
>CAIGRB010003435.1:51167-62602 GCA_903798255.1 Fraxinus quadrangulata | reverse complement strand
TTTACCAAATTAATATATGTTACATTTTAGATGTTAATGCAATAGTTAAAATTCAAACCTTACTATTCTTTTGAATTATACAAAACTTGACCACAATATCATTTGATAAATATTGTTAATTTTTACAACAAAATAATTTTTATATTTAAATTTTAGAATTTTTTTGATTTTTCATTTTTTTAAATACATTTTTCTCTCTTCTTTCAATTACATTTTTTTCAATAAAATAATATTACATACAATTCAAAAAAAAAATTTATTTTTAACCACACATTCTCCATTAAATCATTATTTCAAAATGTATTTTTTGCAAATAAAAAAAAGGTATCAAATGGGGCTCTTTAATATTTTATTGCTGAAAATTATCGACGATTCACGATCGCCCGTGCTGACTTCAAATTCTGGGTCCGCCACTGCTAATTGAGATAAGATTTCGATCTCCAAACTATCCAATTGAAAGAATACTTCATGAACATACTTTTGGGGGCATCTCAGATTTTCAAAATTCACTAAGTTTTAGATCAAATACTAGCAGGTGATCTTCCGTACCTTAAATACCAAAGTGCAAGCCTTTAACAGAGTTCCATTCAACATAACAAAAGCATGGAGCTTGGACTTATTACGGTAATTAAAGAGATTAACCAACCTGTTAAGCCTTGCCACAGAGGCTCATAGTAGGAGCCACTCCATAGTCCACGTGAAGACATCAAGTTAGACCTAACAAATTCACCGATCTCATTGTTCCGATGCTCTTATGTGGCTGAAGCCCAATCTCTATCTGAAGCTCTCTTTAGCCAAAGCACCTTGTGGCTTTTAAGGGATTTGCAGATAATTTCTAGAAAAGATTGATATAACGTTTATATTAATAAATTTTAGGACTGTCGCCTAGAACGTAAGGCGGCTGACATATTGTCAATGCATTAAATATATGGCAGACGGAGTGATGTGAGGTTTCGGCCTAGGAGATGATGCCACATGGTTCTGATCCAATGATTACAACGTCGATCAAAACTCTATAAATAGACAACTCTTGTAATTCATTGAGGGGATGATGCAACTCTTCACACTTTAAACCATATTCAGCTTTCTTTTGCTCATTTCATTTTTATTTGCTAGAGTTAAGTTTGTTTTCATTTTGATTGAGTTGTTAGTGATTGTTAGTGGGCCTGTAATATATTGTCCACATAACCATCGCGAAAAATGGGGTCAACAAATTGGCGTCTTCTGTGAGAAATTCACACATTCAAACCACGAAAATCTTGTAGAAGAAGTCGGTATAAATGCAGTTTTCTTGGTAGCTTCCCACCTTATAAAAAAAGGAGGTATTCTTCAGGAAAAAAACCATCAAATATTCCAAGAGAATTCACTTTTTGGAGTCCATTATATTTCTTGAAGAAAGGAATATCATTCACACATTAAATGAACAAGTTATTGGAGAAAATGTACTATAAGTTCTGGCAATGAAGAGTTAGAGCCTCGAAGAGCTAGGGAACACCCTGAAAAAGGAGAATGCTCACATGCTGCTCCAGCAACTCGCCATGGTTTCATCAACATCGACGAGGTGGACGAAGAAGCGATTTAGAATAACTATTTGACTAATTAGAGAGGTGGTCACCGTGGCCGTAAACATGAGAGATATAACCCAGCAAAACATTATCATGCATGAGCTGTTATGTAGAGCAAGGAAGGATGTCAAATTCTCCCATACGCTGCTCAAGGAAATGCCTTTCTTCACTACCCTCCACAAGGGAACTTCTATCATGACAAAGAGGAGGTCCAAAGCCAAATGGCTTATTACCAACACTATATGAAGGAAGAGGCTCGGCCTCTCACTCTAATGGTGGAGATGGGGAAGACCTCATTTACTGCTCAGCATTTTATAGAGTTCTTAGTAGTAGACAACTATTTTGCCTACCATAGGGTGTTAGGAAGACCAGCGTTGAAGGAACTATGGGCTACTATGTCCATTCACTATTTTGTGAGTGAAGTTCCTAACCAAAAAGGACATTGCAACGATTAGAAACGATCAAATGAGTGTAAGGGAGTGCTATTTGAACTCCCTCAGAAAAGCCGAACCAAGAGACATCAATGTAATTTTGATGGATACTGACATGAATGATGTCCCTGAACAAGGAGAATGAGCCGAAATGATAGATGCCTATAAGGAACAGATCGTCTTTGAAGTGCAATCAGCCCCTGAAGAAAGGAGAGCTACTGAAGAAGTTGCTGAATTTGATGAACTGGATCCTCGTATCATCGATTGAAAACCTCAAATAGCCCAGTGGAAGAACTGGAGAATTTTACAGTGGATCCCTGAGATCCCTCCAAATCCTTGCAGGTTGGAAAAGACCTACCAGCAGAGGCTAAGGAGAAGTTGAAATGTTTCTTGCTTGAAAACTTGGATGTCTTTGTATAGAAACATGAGGATATGGTTGGCATTGACCCAAATGTTAGTTGTCACCACTTGAAAATTGACCCTAAAGCTACCCCTCATTGGCAGACAAGAAGGGCTCTCAACTAAAAAAGATATTAGGCTTAGAAAAATAATGTGAAAAAGTTGATTGGCAATCATTTTATTTGAGAATCAACTTATCCGAGGTGGGTGAAGGGCTCTCAACTCAGAAAGGTACGAGGCAATGAAGGATTAGGTGAAAGAGTTGATTGATAATCATTTCATTCGATAATTAACTTATCCGAGGTGAGTGTCAAACTCTGTCCTTGTTAAGAAACATAATGGCAAATGGAGGATATGTGTAGATTTTTCCTATCTTAATCAAGCTTGCCATAAGGACAATTTTCCACTTCCACAAATAGATCAGCTAGTTGATTCTACCGCTGGACACGAATGCCTATTTAGGCTATAATCAGACCACAATGTACCTAATGGATGAGGAGCATATGTCATTCATAACGGACATAGGTCTCTATTGTTATAAGGTGATGATGCCCTTTAGGTTGAAGAACGTCGAGACAAATTATCAGAAACTTGTTAACAAGATGTTTGCAGACCTCATTAGGAAGGAAATGGAGGTGTACATGGATGATATGCTGATGAAAAGTCTAAAGGTAAAGGATCATGTGGAACACCTCGATGAAATATTTTGAATAGTACGAAAGTACAAGATGAGGCTCAACCTTTCAAATACGCATTTGAAGTGGCCTCTAGGAAATTTTTAGGCTATATGGTTAACCAAAGAGGCATAGAAACCAATCTTGTAAAGATCAAAGCTTTGGTTGAGACGAGGTTGCTTCAGAAGCCTAAAGAGGTACAAAGCCTCACTGGGCGTATAGCCGCTTCATCTCAAAGTCAACAAATAAGTGCTTTCTTTTCTTCAAGATTCTGAAAGGAGGAAAAAAATTTCAGTAGATGGAGGAGTGCGAAGTAGACTTACAAGTGGTGAAAAAGGACTTAGGATAGGCTCTCATCCTCTCCAAACCCAAGATTGATGAACCCCTACAACTGTACTTGACAGTAACCTCCGACGATACCATTTTAGTGTTTATAAAAGAGGAAGATGGTCACGAACTGCCTATTTTTTATGTGAGTAAAGTACTTCTTGTAGTAGAGGCCCACCATCCAGACATGGAGAAGCAGACCCTCTCTTTAGTGACTGCTTCCTGAAAGTTGACACCATATTTTCAGGCTCGTACCATTCAAGTGCTAACCAACTTCCCAATCAAGCAAGTGGTGCTGAATCCTGACATTCCAGAAGAATGATGAAGTGAGTCGTGGAGCTTAGTGAGTTCAACATTACGTTTAAGACAAGGGCTATTGTTAAAAGACATGCTTTAGCAAATTTCATGGCCGAGTTCGCCTAATAGAACATGTTGAACCTCCCACCTGAAACCTGTTTGTTGATAGTTCCTTTGGAGATACAGGATCTAGGGTAGGAGTGGTCTTAGTCAGCTCAAACGGACATAAACTTAATTGTATTATGAGGTTTAGATTCAAGGTACCAACAATATAGTAGAGTAAGAGGCCCTTCTAGCTGGTCTCAGATTGGCTAGGGAGATGCAAGTAAAGAGGCTAGTAGTCAACAGTAACTCTCAGTTGGAAGTGAGCTAGGTTAAGGGCAATTTCCCAGCCAAGTATAAGAGTATGGCTACATATCTGAAGTTGGTCATGGAATTTGTTCCAGTTTTTTAAAAATTTAAGTTGACACGGATCCCACACATAGAAAATGCTCATGCCGACGCTCTTTCAAAACTAACATAAAGATTCTAAACTGATCACTATTGTGTCCATAAAGCACCTTCCTAAACCCTCCATTTCTACAGATAAAGAAGTGATATAGGTCGAAGATACGCCCCCATGGATGCAGCCAATCATAGCATTCCTAAAAAATCAAGCACTACCCTTTGAGAAAGAGAAAGCACTGAAGCTCAAGAGATAGGCTAATCATTTTGTTTTCTAGGATAATGTGCTATACAAATGAGGTTTCTCCCTACCCCTACTCAGGTGCATAGGTGGCGAACAGGCCACCTTCATGCTCCAAGAAATTTATGAAGGGTTTACGGAAACCATGCGGGAGGATGGTCTCTAGCACAAATGGTATTAAGATGGGGACAATATTGTGATACATTGAAAAATGATGCACAATAGTTTGTGAGAATATGCGACAAGTGTCCACGCTTCACAATAATCCAAAGACAACATTCGCAAGAGATAAGTGTTGTCTCTAGCCTTTGACCTTTTGTCAAGTGGGGGATTGATCTTATAGGACCCCTACCTAAAGGAAGGGACAGTGCCAGCTTTGCAATCGTCGCCATTGATTATTTCACGAAATCGGTTGAAGCCTAAATTTTGGCCAAAATTATAAAAGCCAGCACTTCCAAGTTTTTGTAATTCACGAGCTTTTTTTATTTATCATTTCTTTAACATGGGGTTGAGTGGTTCATCCATGCTGAAGCTCCATCAATGGCTTTTGTCATTGAGGGCATGTGTTATCCACTTTGGCAACTAAGGAGACGGTCCCCTTTTGGGATTCACCTCTTCGCTGAAGTGCTCTCGACGAATGACTCATCATGTAGAGACTTCTCCTAAGACCTTTGTCTCTTGGGAGGTATTTTTCCTTTATTTCAAGAGTAAGTCTCAAAAAAAGGCTAAAGTACGATAATGCAATAACTTATGCAAAATTCAATAAAATTTAGAGAAAATTAACACGAGTATGACAAAAAATATTTCATCCATTGAAAGTCATTACAAATGGGGGCTAGAAGCCATTTAAAAAAAATTACAAAATCCTAAAGCAAAGCAGGTAGAGGAGGGGGATTCATGCCAATAAAGGGAACGACGACATTGGGAGCTATAGTTTCAGAGGCTTCATTGTCCTCATCAGCTTAATCTTCAATCTCTATTATCTAGCTACCCTCTTTAGAAGTTTGAGGCTCTTCTTGCTCTCCCTCTCTCAAGAATTTTGACCTTAGCTCAGCAGTGTTGTATGTGGAGTGCACCTCCATCCATTCTTCCATATCAGTGTAAGCATACCTCCTCCACTATCTGGCGAAGCTCTGATACTCTTATGTTAAGTGGAATGTGGCAATTGAGGCTGCCATTAGTTTTTCCTTTCCTGGACTTCGGAGCGAGGTGGTGGGTTGACCATTGACCCACCCTCTCCGGTAAAGGAGAATGTGTACTTCTTCTTGGCGACCTCCTACACTTAATTTTTTTTTCCTTTGTCCTTAATAGGAGGTAATCCTTTCAGACTAACTATAAGTAAAAGGTAATTAAGGGTGTGACACTTACGAGCTTCTGAGTAAGGGATTGGAAATGTCACGTGAGGAACCGTGTCTTCCTCACACGTCTATCACTACCCACTTACCCAAAACCAAGTATCCTTCCATCATTTGATTGCTTCATGATTATATCAAAGAATACCTATCAGATTCACGAATATAAGCCCTCAAACTCATCAGAAATTCAATAATTACTATTTAACAAAAACATTGGAAATTACCTAGTACATACGTTCTTCATTTAAAGATTATCATTTCCACTACATTGCTCCAATTAAATTCCACAAGCAGTTAAATTATAGAATATGTTAAAAATCAAAATAGCAGATGTCAGTTAAAATTGGGATCTGATTTGGGGAATTTTGGCTTTTAAGATGTATAAAGTACATGATAAGTATTTTATTTAATTTAAAAGTGTATTATTCAATTTGGTCAATTTAATAGAGTAATGGGTCTAATTTACCCCCATTAAAATTAAGATTTAATTTATGTCAAAATCAATAATTAATTTTAGTAACACGCATTGTGAGACTAATTTTTTGTCTCGATTTTAAATTTTTATTTGTTCGTGGAAGGACCGTGGGAGCACAATCCTAAATTTCAAGAAATGTGGGCTCACTAAAAAATTCATCAATCTGCCTAGACTCTGTATTTATATTATTTTTAATAGACTGACACTTTATTCATTATTATTACTGCTACTAGTTCTTGCCCGTGCATCTGTGTTATTTTGAATCATCTAGATGAATGTGAATGTAAGCATGAGGAGAAAATGAATAAATGATAGAATTTTTTTTTAAAATCACGGTACGACTTTTTATCTAGATGAATGTGAATGTAAACATGAGGAGAAAATGAATAAATGATAGAATTTTTTTTTAAAATCACGGTACGACTTTTCAACCCAAAATATCAAAAAAAAAATCTGTAAAGTGGAAAAAAAAACTAAAAATTCTTCAACAAGCAAAAAATTTCCTATTAGATCTTTTAAGAATCTATGGGAAGAAATGTTTAGAAATTCATATATTTCTGAAAAGAATTGGAATATTATTGATCTATTCGAGATTAAAACAAGATTGAAAAAAAGAACAGATGGATTTGGCTATCTCACAGGTTGAGTGCTCAATTCATTCTACCTTTCATCTAACCCGAATGCCTCTATTTATACATGAGATACAATTATTTAAAACTCATATTCCTTACATCAATAATTTCTACTTTTTCATCAAAGGCACACATGTCCTTTTATTATTGTCTTATTGGTCCTACATTACATGTTCTTCACATGTATTTGGGACAATCTCTTAGCTGACAAGATTCCTTGATAGTAGTAGGACATTCTAAAAATTTATGTATATCGAATCTTTTAATATATTCCTTCAAAATTTCAGATTTTCCATATCCTCCATTTGTGACTAGCATCCAATTATTATACTGGTATAAACATGAGAATTTTTTATCATATAAATTCTTCGCAATATTATATATTGCCTTTATCCCAAGTGTTCTTCTATGCTTGATCCATGACTTGGTCACTTTTGTAGCTTTTTTTATCATTTTCCATGACATCTATTTGAAAATAAGTTGCTACATATCCAATTGATATTATGTGTTCAATTGGAGAATAGACAACTCCATCATATTCAGGACTTATTGAGTAGAATTTTAAATATATTCTTCATCTTTTGGCAAATTTTGATACTTCTTTTATGAACATGTCATCAAATTTTGATATTTCCATAAAAAAATTTCCCGGACATATCAAATCCAAGAATCCATAATCTGCAATGATTTTTATGAATTAAGGGTCTCCTCATTCCATAGTTGTAATCATGGGGTAAACATTATTCCTTGGAGAGATGAAATATGAATCACTAATTTTCACTTCGTAAACGATCTGAACTATTTTGGCATACTCTTCTTCTTTTGAATCTAAAGGGGTCATATCATCCTGGTCTATGATGCTGATAGTTTTGGAATCAATTATATTTGAGTCTACACGTATCGTAACTTTTTTAGTTGATGTTAGTGAAAATGCATCTTCTTTTGTATCAGTTGATATATTGTCACGTTTGGATCCACTTCTGCTTCCAGCTGTCCCTGTTTGGTTTTGATTTGGAAAACTCATTTCTGAGTTCTTTGGTATATATGTTTCAAACAGTATATTTTTTAGTTGTGCTGCAATAGCATCAACTTGATTTTTGAGTTATATGGTTTCTTTATGTTGTTCAGTAGTGATATTCAACAACACTTTTATATTTGAGTTGAACATCTCTGAAATTTGTATTGCACCGGTATCTATGTCTTCAGCTTCCTCTTTGAGAAAATATATCTTTTTTTGTATATGTAGGACATATTGTTATAACTCCATGACCTTGGTTTTATCCATCAGCAAATTCTATGTTTCTGTTGAGAAAATCTGCAAGATAATTACTAGCTCCTTTAATATGAATTATATCAAAATTATAAAATGCTATATAAGCCTGCAATCTATGGAGCCTTCTGTACTGAGGTTCTAATAATAATTTGTTCCTAACTAATCCTGCAACTTAAGAATTATCAATTTCATCAATGAATTATTTAGATAATAAAAATAATGAAAACTTTTTTTTATTCCTTTAATAATTGCTAATAATTATTTTTCATGAGTAGTATAGTTTATTTATACTTGATTAAAAGTTCCACTTGAATATCTACATGTCATTCAAATTTGTTTTTAATATTGCTGCCCAATATTTATCTAAACATCAGTATTGACAACTAAATTATCTTTTTCATCTGATAATCTCAATTTTGGTAAATTTTTACATTCTTCTTTGAGTATTTTAACGATTTCTGTATGTTTTTCATTCCAACATTTAGTATTTGTTTTTTGAGTAAAATTTGAATTTTGTCTCTTTTTTTAAAGATTTTCAATAAATCTTTCAACATAATTTAAACATCCTAAGAACTTTTGTATTTATTCTTTATATTCTAATTTATTTGAAAATCTTTCTATCTTTTTAAATATATAAGACTGCAATTTTATTCCCTTTTTATCTATTGATAATCCAAGAAAATTAATTTCTTATTTTTTTATTATAGATTTCTTTTTAGAAAGAATAATTCATTCCTTCTTATATTCATTTATAAATTGTATTAAATGGTTTCTATGTTCTTCTTTATTATTAGAATATATTAATATATCATCAATATATACTATTAGAAATTCATTAAACTTTTTAAATACGTTATCCATTTTTCTTTGATATATTTGTGGTTCATTTTTTAAACGAAAGTGCATTACTAACCATTCATATTTTCCTTGTGGTGCATTTTTTTAAATGCTGTATATTGTATACTATCTTCTTCCATTTTAACTTGTCAAATCCTGACTTACAGTCAAATTTAGAATAATATTGCTTTCTTTTGCAAGATTTATTAGGACTTCATTATTTGGTAAAAAGTATCTATCAAATTTGGTATATTTATTTAGCTCTTTATAATTTATTATCATTCTAATTTTTTCTCTAACTTACTCAGAATGTTTCATAACCATAAAACCTGGACTACTATGAGGTCTATTACTAGGTCTAATAAATTTTTGTTCTAATAATTCTTTTATTTGAGTTTTGAATTATTATGTATCTTGTATGTTATACACCATTAGTCTTACTCTTATAATAACATTTTCTGTTAGTTCTATCTTGACTCTAGGGTGATGTGGTTTCCAGAATAACAGTGAATTTCTAATTATTTTATAATTTTTTCTATACTAACTTATATTCCTGTTTTTAGGACTTTTTTATATAATAATCTTTAATTTTTTATTTCATTATGTATGATTGGTTTTTTCTCTCATTTATCATCATACTTAGCTAGCTGAACTCTATAAGCTCTAAACTCTCTTGGGATTTTTAATAAATGTGGACAATGTATTTGTAACATTATTATATAGTTTTTCTGTTTGTAATATTGAAATTGTTGTATAAAATCATTTCCTAATAATATATCACATTTTAATTTATCATAATTATATATTTTGTTTATTATTATTTGTTTACTTCCTACTATTATACTGATTTTATTAGCACTATTTATTATTTGAATACTTTCTCCGGTTACTTCAGTTATCTTTATCTTACTATCATTATTCCATAATTTTATTAAGAAACTTTTAAATATTGTAATTAGGGCTAGGCAAAACCCGCTCAAACAGCCCAAATCGACCGGTGGGTCGATTTTTTTTATTTTTTTTGGTTGGATTTGGGTTTTGGGGGATGAAGGCGGGTCGGGTTGGGTCGGGTCGGGCTGGGTCACGGGTTGATCCACAAAAACCACCCAAACCCACCCAACCCGACTCGCGAAAAAAAAAATCCTCAAATTTGATTAAAAGGCAAAACAAAAGTCGCGAGACAAAAAGGGAACTGACAAAAACCCTAAACATATCTTCCATTTCCATCATCTCTCTCACGGTCTCACGCGACTCCCGTCCTCCTCTGAGTCCTTTCCATTCCAATATATCGACTCCATGGCTACTGAAGGTCAAGTGATTACTTGCAAAGGATTGTCTCTATTTTTGGGTGAGATCTCTCGTCCCCCTTCCCCCTTCTCCAACAACTAATTATTTAATTCGATTTGTAGAGCGACAAATTCATTGGTCTTCCATCAGGTAAATGATTACCAGCTCACAATGGTCTGCGAAAAATGTAAGTTTTTCCTCCTAGTATGCTTTCAATTTCATCTTATATAGTTACATATTTGTATTTGGCCAGTGTGATTTTGGATTGATTAGTTAAGGTTCTGTCCGATTGATTGGTATTTTACATATGGGTATATAGGTGGGAAGAAGCTGTCGAATGTTATATTTCCGAACAAATGGAAAGAGGGGCCCACAAGGCCACCGAAGGCGGGGGTAGGAAGATCAACGAGAACAAGCTCCTCTCTAAAAAAACACGTCTCTTCTTTTCTTTAAGAAATATTTTGTTTAAATGAATAGGAGGTTAATGTTACATATGCATTTTAGAATTTTATTTATTGGAAATTCTGGCTCTATTTATTATTAAAAGGCTTGGATATCTTCAATTAAATTTACCAAAATGTTGGATTCTTACTGTCGTTGGTATTGTTTGCTGAATTCTAGATTATTACTGAATACCAAAATGTTTAAATGAATAGGTGATTTGTTTTAAATCTAAGTTTGAAGATTTTGCTGTATTGTAGGATTTTGTTGTACTGTGTTGTGCTCCCAAACCGACTAATCCAATCCAACCCGATCGACATTTGGTTGTGTTGGGTTGGGTTGGGTTGGGTTTCAATCTTTACATGGATTGGGTTGGGTAGAATTTATGCCAAACCGACCACATTGGGTTAGGTTTGGATTGGAGAAAAAATCGACCCAACCCAACCCAACCCAACCCCACCCTACCCACACCCACCCCTACCCCTAATTGTAATATCACTTCATGTGTCAATCAATGCACGGATTGTTATATTTGTTTCTACAATGGTAATTTGTATATAAACAGCTAATGGAAAACTTATTTGATTATTCATTACTCTTTTTACATAATACAGTTTGATTATTATGATTTATATATAATCATTCTCTTTTTATATTATAATCTTTTAATCCATTTAGAAAACTCATTCCTAATAATATATGAGGGTTTATATCAATACTATTATTTATATAATATGGTACTAAAAGATTAATTCCT